>KN485641.1:0-13953 GCA_000787095.1 Periophthalmodon schlosseri | reverse complement strand
CCCAGACTTCCCTCACCCCAGACACATCTTCCAGCTCCTCCGGTGGGACCCCAAGGCGTTCCCAGGCCAGCGGAGAGACATAGTCCCTCCAGCGTGAAACCCCGCAGTATGATCCTTTTGAATCTGAATGATTCTTATACTGCAACTTGTCTGAGAAGTCTAATGAGTGTTCCTCCATAGTGGGCTTTCTGTTTGTGCTTTTGTATTCCACTGCACAAACCAATTTAACATTTATTTAAGCTTTTCTGAGTTTACAAATGGCCTGTGTGCGGCCCGGGGAAATAACTAAAGGTTGTGTTTTTGGAATTTATGCACAGAATCCAATAAGATGCTGTCACCGTGTCAGCTGTAAATGTCACTGAGGTGCTGCAAACATGAGCCACGCACTGGGGCCAGGCATGTAGAGGAGAACAGCAGATCATGAGTCTTCACTGGAGCAGAGGTCGATAAGTGAGGTAGTGTTGTCACGATACTAACATTTCAAACTCAATTTCCATACGAAGTAATAGACCGATTCTGATGCCGATACCACAATAATTAAAAACCCTCTTTCTTTAGACAATAGAATATGATTTTCCACATTAAATGGTAGTACTTCCTTTTATATTGCCATGCGCCTGTCCTGAGAACGTGACTTTTTTAGTATCGATACCTGCTCAAATGAGTATCTAGTTTTGATACTAGGTTTAGTATCAATTAGTATCTGATTTTTGATACTTTTAATGACCCTAGAACGTGGTAATATCCTTTCATTATTATAGAGCCTGTACCTGTTTTTATTCCCATGTATTTGAGTAAAATGTGTCTTGCCCCAGCAAGCAGCTCTTTAATTATAAAGCGTCTTATTGTCTGATAATCAGGATGTGTACTTTTAGCATGCTAGTTTTTGCTAGCAGTACCGTAAGAGTATTAATAATTAATATTTTTCATGGTATTTTTGAGCTATAGAAACATTTGTAATTAAATGAATGCAGGATGGACATGTTTAAAGGCCCTGTACCACATTTTCTTCCATGTATATATTGTATAAGCAGCTCTTGACATCAAAATATGTCCACTGTGTACTGTCTGCAGGTAATTCTAAAGCATTGTATTGTGTGATAATCAGAAAATTCACGCTAGCATGCTAGTTGTTCTTAACTTTATCGTGACGGCAAAACTCCAGTCTGGTCTCTTGAGAGTTGCGAAAAGTGTTTATAAACTCATCGTGGTGTATAATTAGGATGTTCAGAATGCCTAATGTAAGTGAGGAATAACTTTGGACCACTGCAAACCATTTAAAATGAACTAGTTCTGATTTTTACTGTACATTTTTAAGACAAAAAAAAACAGGGGCAGTGCCTTTATTTTAATCACAATTCATGCACAACCAGTTGTTATGTGTCTGCTTCTTCTGAAAGGTCACACTTCACTGCAACTGGTTAAATGCACCTGTCACTCACTCCAAGCATGATGGAGCAATAGGAGTGGGTGGGCATGTTTGTGTTTGAGCATAGAGCTGCATTAGAAAAGCACTACATCACAATTAAAGCGTCTCTGCAGACTGGCACAGGGCCACACACTTCTCCATACTGTCATCCCTTTATCACTAACTCCATATCATCTCCACTGTTCCTGGTCGGGCTGCAAGACCAATCACTATTTGAGTGGTCACATTTAACAAATCACAAAGACTGCAGTTATTTAGTCCCTTTGCAAAGAACAAAGCATCTGGTCTTATTATCTAAAAAAAAACCAAAAAAAAAAAAAACTGACAACTAGCTGAGACCTACAAACATACAGACCAACAAACATACACACCTACAAACATACATGGGATTCTTATATTAGTTTACTAGTCCATATATCAGTCCTATTATGCAAAATCAACTTTATGGAGTTTTCTACCATGTTATAACATTGTTCCCTAATCAAAACATGCCTGACAATGTTTTAGATGTCATCCATGCATGTATGAGTCATTTTGTGCTCTCTCCTGAACCCTCCTTGGTTAGCAGTGCGAGTGTACGCCTCTTGTACAAGGCTCCCTCCTCAAGCCTATATCACCCATTCTCCCACACGGCCATTTCTCATACATGTACAAGAGCAGGATGCAAAACAATATAACCCAATTGTTTTGTGAGGTTGTGTTGTGATAGCGCTCTGAAGAGGGGGTGACTTAGTGCGGAGAGCAAAGCGAGGGAGGACTCAGAGTGTCAAAAACGAAGCTGAAACATATAAAACATGTTAATGTGTGTTTTCTGTGAATATACCATTTTCAAAATTTTAAAAAAATTTTAAAAGATTTAAATTTTTTTGAAGACCTGTTGTGCTTGTGTGTGCTCTATAGTTATAATCTGTGACACCTGTGGATCATTATGTTATAGTTTGCACATTTTAAATCACAATATTCATACAATTTGTCTGTCTTGCATTAAATAAATAAATAAAAAGAAAAAAAGAAAATAAAGTTGGAGAACAAACTAAGTACAGAGCAGTGGGCATGGACCGGTGGCGGTGATTGCCTTGAAAATAAGCGAATAAAGATTGATCAAACATGCACAAATCACTTCAGATACAATCTCAAGAGGGTGAATGAGAAGGAAACCACTATAACATGGTTAAAAGCTCTGAAAAGTCAATTTTCCAGATTATATCTGCATTAACAATTAATACCTCATAGAAGAGTAATGCACCTCTTTAAATTTACACATGTTTAACACACAAACCCTCCATATTTAGGCTGAGTTCTTCTCTCAAACTGAAAACACTCTGTTCCACCTTTTGATGTCATGTGGTAATACAGGAAGTACTCTCTATACACCTTCACTGGAATCATTTGGTTGATTCCAGTCATGGAATTGCCCATCTCTACATCTCTAACTTGAAAACTACCAATTCTTGACATCACAAGGTGGAACGGAGCATTTTGAGCTTTGGAGATGTAGACTGTGAATGAAACAAAACACAACTCCAGGTATGTTTTTGTGGAGGTAACAGCATTATAACATGACTTAATGCTTACAGGAGTCAATTCTGTGTAATATAGGACTTTTAATGATTCTGGACAGGTCTAAAATGTGAACTTTGAAAAGATCCAACTTAAAACATAAATTGCAATGTTTATCAGAAAAGTCACAATTAGATATTTTGCCAAAATCATTCAGCCCTTGTCCGTGGTGCTAATGTGTCTGTCTTTAGGACCATGGGGTTTGGGCAGATCCTCCCGCACTCTGCCTCTGAGGGCCAGGTGCGTCTGAATGTGGGGGGAGTCCGTCACCGCGTGGACCCCCAGATGCTACTGCGCTTCCCCCACACTCGCCTGGGCCGCCTGGTGCTGTGCCGGAGCGAGGCGGCCATCTTGGAACTGTGTGACGACTACAGCCCTCTGGAGAAGGAGTACTACTTTGACCGGAACCCGCGAGTGTTCCTCTGCGTGCTCAACTTCTACAACACGGGCCAGATCCACACGCTGGAGGAGCTGTGTGTCTTCTCCTTCAGCCAGGAGATCGAGTACTGGGGCATCCATGAGCTGCACCTCAGCCCATGCTGCAGCAACTGGTACTACTACTATTACTACTGCTGCTACTACTATTACCACTATTACTGCTACTGTCACCACTACTACTATTGGTACTGCTACTACTACTTCTGCCACTACTGTCGCTGCTACTGCTACTATTTCTATTATTACCACTACTAGTACAACTGCTATTACTACTACTATTACTACTGCTACTACTACTATTACTACTACTACTTATTATTATTATTAATAATAATAATAATAATATTATACTCCCACTACTTCTGCCACTACTGCTGCTACTACAACTCCTAGTACTACTACTACTACTCCTGCTTCTGCTATTACTGAATGAATGCATATTTTATGTAAGTGTCATGCCCTCAGGTGCCCAGCCCGTATGAGCTTATATGACACTTCCATCAATATTAATAACACAAACTGAGTAAATCACATCCTCTCAGGCACAGAGTCTTTAGTCTCAATGTCCAGGCCCTCGCCGCAAAACATTTTATTTTCAAAAAACCAATACAACATTTGGCCTTCAGGCAGCCAAAACAAATCAGGGTTCTTCTGTTCAATAATCTTACAATAATAATCTCTCTGAACAAATTATTACTGCTACTATTACTCCTCCTACTACTCCTCCTACTCCTCCTCCTACTACTACTACAACTCCTATTACTTCTACTACTGCTCCCACTACTACTACTACTCCTGCTACCTGTACTACTATGTGATTCTGATTCAGAGGCACACGAGCAATGCTATCTATTATTTTTGCCACTCCAAACCATCACTGCTGCTGCCGCTGCTCCTGGGCCTGTCACAATATCCACTAAATCCACCTATCGTTATGAAAGCTGGAACCATATATTTTGGGGGTCAGTATTTATCATGTGTACATTTTCTTTGTAAAAGTGGAAGATTTGGGGTATTTTTGATGTGATAGAGTTACATTTGAGCTGTAAAAGGTTGAAAAATTGACTTCTATGGCTAATTATTCACCAATAACAGTACATTATATGTTGCAGCTCAGGCCTTTTAATGATACCATTTGTTAAAAAAATGGTTTACTGGGATTTTTAAAAATGATTGTTTTTGTGTCAGTGACAAAAAGTAGTTTCAATATTATTGTTTATTGCAATATATCTTTGTAACAATATACCATGCTTCAAAAAGAGTTATCGTGACAGGCCTAACTACTCCTACTACTATTACTACTACTACTAATACAACTACAGATAGATTGCAGTATATCTCTCATCTAAAGGTTCCTTGAAAATCAAACCCCACTATCTTCAGAAATGTGAGCACAGAATAAATCAATGGCATTGTATTGTCTTGTATGAGAGTCAATAGGAGCCAGGCCTGGCGGAGCCGGACACTTGCCTCCGCTTAATCCAGTGTTGACGTTTGTTCAGAGCAGATTTGCATATGGAGGTTTTCATGACCCATCTGTGACCCCACGTAGATTTGCCTGGCTCTCCAGTCCTTCCAGTAGAATCCGGGACCAGATCAGAGTGCGTCAGACAAATATGCAATTTTAGGACGGTGGAATCACAGCCTCCTGTTTGTAGAATGTGTCTCTCAAGACTTCTTTTACCTGAGATATTTTTTTAGTCCTTCACTCACTGATTCTGGAGAAAGTCCTTATATTTTTATGTATTGAATGGATCATGTGTTTCTCTGATTGGTTACTCAGTGTCAGTAACTCTCGGAAATATGTCTGCTTTAACAATTAATACCTTGTAGAAGTGTAATGCCCCCTCTTTTAAAGACCCACATTACGTTATTTTCTGATCTATGTTATAATGTTGTTTCCTCATCACAAATACACCTGGAGTTGTGTTTTGTTTCATTCATACACATACACATGTTTAACACACAAACCCTGTATATTTAGTTCTTCTCTTAAACAGAAAACACTCTGTTCCACCTTATGATGTCATTTGGTAATACAGGAAGTGCTCCATTGTGTTTTTAAACTCAGAACACCTTCACTAAAATCATTTGGATAATGTCAGCCCTGGAACTGCCAATCTCTACTGAGCTAAAGGTAAAAGGAGCTGTTAACTTCACTACCACTTCATGACATCACAAGGTGGAACAGAGCATTTTGAGCTTTGGAGATGTAGAGAGACTAATAATAAAGGCTTACTCAAACGTGTGAATGAAACAAAACACAACTCCAGGTATGTTTTTGATGAGGTAACAGCATTAGAACACAGCTTTGGTTACTCAGTGTCAATAACTCTCTGAAATGTGGGGACATGATATGGTTCTTGATTACAACAGCACAGCAAGCACTGTAAAAAAATCTATACCCAGATACTAATCAATTGCAAAACTGATATTGAAACTCAAATAATTAAGTATAAGAAACTGTAAATTTGGGGGTGAAGAGCAGGCCATTCAGTGAACTGTCATGGTCGGGACTCTGATGATGAAGCTGCCACAGACCTGGCTGTTTTACTGCAATAGCACAGAGAACAGAGACTATCACTTTCAAACACAATAGTAACAGTTGTTATTATGAGTTGTGGTGGGCTCTAAACTGCATGGCATAGCTCACTGGAGTACTACTGTATGTCTACAAGAGACAGGAAACAAGGGGTCTCTAGTGATTTAAAAAGCACACAATGTAACTTTTCTGAAGAATGTTCTACCACGTGCTTGTCTCCATGGAGATGTTATTGCTTTGCCTGGACTGTCTGTGTAATCCCTCAGTCGTCCAGGTCTGAATCATAGTAAAAGAAAAATTCAAATCTGCCAACTGGACAAAAAGTTTTAGAGTAAAGACTATTTGCTGCTCATCCAAGCCGCTTCTTCAGTTCTGGTCAGATTACTGGTGGACACATGTCCATATCTATCTGAAGGGAGGAGCTAGCTACACTGAAACTAGCACACCTATTGTTTACAGTTTCTGTTTGTGTGGCTCATTAGACCTAGCTAACAAAGTGTGAACTTTGCCTGAGTCATTCTTAGTATAATCATTCAGGCCCCTAATGGGTGCTCTCACACCTATTAGCCTACTGACTACTCCTATTGTATTCTTTGTTTATATATTGGTCTGAGGATAAAGTTATAAATAGGAGATAGATGATGTCTAAGGCCACCATTCCTGTTCAAAGATGGATTGTATTCCTAAAAAAATATCTTCTTTAACTCCCCTCTCAAACCATTTCTTCTCTCTGGCTAAGATCTGTACCTCACTATCTTCAAAGGAGTGGTTAGTGGCTTTCAGATGGAGATGTACGGCGGACTGTGGTCCAGAGGAGCTCTCACAACGGTGTTGGCACATTCTCTTATGAAGTGACTGTTTTGTTTCTCCAATGTAACGCTCACTGCACTCTTCACTGCACCGAATGGAGAAGACTACATTGCTTGGTTTATGGCTCGGGGTTTTGTCTTTTGGATGAACCAGTTTCTGTCTTAAAGTGTTTGTAAGTTTGAAACAGACCAGAATTTCATACTGTCTGAAAATTCTCTGAAGCTTTTTAGACACACCCGCTGTGTAAGGAAGAGTTAAACTTCCTTTTCTTCTAGGTTCAGATTCCTTTTTGTTCTGTTTTTAAGCTCTATTAGATCTATTGAAGGCCCATTTTGCAGCAGACAGGGCTTCTCCACCTGTTGTTCCTCTTTCACTTTTCCCTCTGTGCTTGTGGGAACCACTTGAGCTCTGTATTATAGTGTATGGGGCCTGAATGATTATGCTAAGGATGACTCAGGCACAGTTCACACTTAGTGTAGCTCATTAAATCTAGCCTACAAACAGAAGCTGTAAACAATAGGTGTGTTACTTTCAGTGTAGTTAGCTCCTCCCTTCACACAGATATAAGGTAGTGTCCACCAGTAATCTCACCAGAACTGAAGAAGCGGCTTGGACGAGCAGCAAAACATCTTCACTCCTACAACTTTTTGTCCAGTTGACAGATTTGAAATTTTCTTTTACTTTGCCTGGAATGTTCTACAATATGACATTAAACTATTTATCTTGCATTTATTTATTTAATTATAAGTGTTGTTCGTGCTAAAAACAATAATAATAAAAAAAAAAAAAAATCCTTGAAAAACATGAATTCCTACTGTGGGGCGGGGTTCTCTCTCCACAGATCTGACCTATAACTTGGAAATAGATAAATTTAATGGCATATTGTGGAACATTCCAGGAAGAACAATTGAGCTCAACAGTGCTAACTAATATCTATTATGGGCTGTTTTAAGTTCATAACGCACATTTAAAAACAAAAGATTAGGCAAAATGCTTTAATAACTTGGCAGTTTATAAACTGTAAGAAACAGATTTTAAATAAAATGATTGGTCTTGTGGTCATTAATTACCACAGAGCTGATTAGCTCTGAGCAAGGTTGCAAACTTTTTTCTTTTTTTTTTTTCGGAAAGTCAATGCGAAAAATGTATGAGAAATTTACTTCCAGATCTGGGGGTGTGTGCTCACTCACAGCCATCTTGAATGAATCAGACGGTGGACTCTCCATCAGTCACATTCTTTTGAGCGCATGTTGTTTTCACCTTTTCAAAATTATCATCACAAAACAAGAATTTTACAGTTTTAATCATTTATGTAATAATGTAGTTTGCTATCGTGCATCACTCCTCTCCATCTCCGCAGGTACCATGAGAGGAAGGAGTACGTGGAGGAGCGCGACTGGGACAACCGCAGCGACGAGCAGGCACAGCCCAGCTTCGACTCTTCCATGGAGGAGCTCTCTGCGCTGGACAAGGACCTGGCCAAGTTCAAGGGCGCCTGGTGCGGGGAGGTGCGGAGCTACGTGTGGCTGAGGTTGGAAGATCCCGCCCACTCTCGCGCCTCCAAAATCATTGCCGTGGCCTCCCTCAGCGTCGTGCTAACCTCCATTGTAGCCATGTGTGTACACAGCATGCCCGAGTTCCAACAGCACGACGACAACGACAAACTCATTGAAGATCCCGTTTTGGCCATTTTGGAAGAGATCTGCATCGCCTGCTTCTCCGCTGAGTTCATCATACGCCTGATCGTTGCTCCATCTCGCCGCAAGTTTCTGGGGAACCCTCTGAATATCATCGACGTCGCCTCTATTTTGCCCTTCTATGCCACACTCGCCCTAGAAACTGCTGACGAAGACGCGGAGGAGAACGAGGACATCGAAAACGTCGGCAAGGTGGTTCAAGTTCTCCGACTGATGCGAGTGCTGCGCATCCTCAAACTGGCACGGCATTCCATCGGACTGCGAGCCCTCGGAGCCACCATCCGCCACAGCTACCACGAGGTTGGCCTGCTTCTGCTCTTCCTCTCCGTGGGGATCTCCATCTTCTCCGCGCTCATTTACTTTGCCGAAAAAGAGGATCAGGACGCGGACTTGGGGACCATTCCTTCGGGTTGGTGGTGGGCTACCATCACCATGACGACTGTAGGCTACGGCGACACGTGCCCGGTGACGCTGCCTGGGAAAATAGTAGCGACTTTGTGCATCATTTGCGGGCTGCTGGTTGTAGCCTTACCGATTACCATTATATTCAACAAGTTTTCAAAGTACTATCAGAGGAACAAAGCCATGGAAGGTCAGTGTATCGAAAAGCCAGAAAGGAAGGATCCAGAACTTCCATATTATAACATCCGGGACCTTTTCACAGAGAACTTGTATCCGTTCTTGGGAGGACTGGCCTACAGAGGCAGTGTGAGCTCCAGAGGAGAGGACACTGACGCCTCCAGCCTTCAGGACATGGAGATGTACGAGAATGATGGCTGTGAGAAGGCGCCCAAATCAACATGAAGCCATCCACAAAATCTAGTCAGACTCATGTCCACTGATAGGTATGGACCCCACGAGGGCTGGGTACTGTTTAAAGGTGGTACAGTACCGAATATAAAGGTTTGGGTACTGTGGGTATTTGAACTGAAAACTGGTACCGAAGGACAGGGCTGAACAGTTTGAGAAAAATATCTGATTAGATTTGGAATTTCAATAATAGGATTCTGTTCAAAGTTCACATTTTAAACGCATCCACAAAAATTGAGAAAAATACTCAAATATGAAGAGACTTGGGCACCCGCGGGAATCATCTGGAGCCAGTTTTAAAAGGCCATTTTGTGCTCGAGAAGCACACTGATGCATGTACGAGGCCTAATGTTTCCAGCGTAATGTCCTGTATTGATCCGTCCACCGCTCGCTCGCTGCTAAAGTTGAGCCTGGGAGTTAGCAGAGTCTCGGATGACAGCAGTGGTGAGGGATGGCTGGGAGTTTGTTATGGCTGTGAGGTGACGGATGATACTCTCTGCATGAGCTAAAGTTATATTTGATTTGGGCATCACTGTGGTTTCAGGGATGGGCAATTGATCCGAAAGTTGTTTTTAAAGACTTGTAATGGCGTTTATCGACTTTGAAAGAGCCATAATTTATCACAAACAGAAGTCTAATACATGACAAAGGATATTATAAATTTGGGACAAGTAAGTTTCATCAAACCATGCTAGATAATACATTTTATACAAGGCTTGTTATCATTTTGACAGATACACACTAGAGCCCTTTAAATTGGCACCAAATGCTAAATTAACATTTTTGGCTACTAAACTGTTCACCCTTCACTCTTCCCTTTAGTTCTCCACACCCTGCCCCTCCTCCCCCTTCACTCTCCCCTTTAGTCTACCACACTTCACCCCCTCCCCCTTCACTCTTCCCTTTAGTCCCCCAGACCCCGCCCATCCTCCCCCTCGCTTTCCCCTTTAGTCCTCCAGACCCCGCCCCTCCTCTCCCTCACTCTCCCCTTTAGTCCTCCATACCACGCCCCTTCTTCCCCCTCACTCTCCTCTTTAGCCCTTCATACCCCGCCCCGTCTCCCCTTCGCTCTCCCCTTTAGTCCTCCATCCCCCGCCCCTCCTCCCCCTTCACTCTTAACTGGTCTGTCCCTGGCAGATGCTCTTATCCAGCAAAATGCCCTTTAAAATGTATTGGCTGTATTATTCAATCAATGTGTGTTTTATTTATGTGTTACACAAAGGGCTGCTTGTACAATAAACTCTATGCAGTAAAAGGCAAATGTAATTCAGCTTTGATTTCTGTGCACACAAAGCACAGTTACTGTCAGCAGATGGGTCAACTCAATTTAAATAATGCTAAAAACAATAGCTTCTACCATTTAGCAAGACATACTTAGTAGTTCAGTGCTTTGAATGATCTGAATGAGTGCAATATATGCATGTGCACTGAGGAACTGACTTCATAATGGTTTAGTTTAATACGTAACAGTAATAATATGATTAAAGACACACTAAAGGCTCAGATTTAGAGTGGTTTTACAGAGCTTGATTTATGACAATACTAAACTAGTGTAGTGAGAGCATAGTGCAGCCTCTCCACTACTGCACAGAGCTCAACTTTTGTTTTATCACAGCTATAAAACAGTGCATTTGAGGTTCATTTTTATGTTCATTTTGTAAAGGATGGACAATATATTGGCCATATCAGGGATTTATTTCCACATCAGTATAAAATGTCTGGTATTGGAAATCTTACTGATATGTAGAACTAATATTTAGGTCTGATGCTTCAGTCTCTATGTGCCCTGTGGCATTCCCAGTTTGTCCTCAGTGCATCAGATGTATCTTTTTAAAGTGGGACTAAACACCTAAACCACATTTCAAATAGAGCTGCTGAACTGGGCAGTACCTGGAGGACTAAAGGGAGCGTGAGGGGGAGAGGAGGGGCAGGGTCTGGAGGACTAAAGGGGAGAGTGAGGGGGGGAGGAGGGGAGGTCTGGACATATGAGGAACAGTGTGATTGGTCTAACAGGTGTCTACACTTCAAACTCAACCCCTGCCGACAGGTGTTTGTAATCAGAAATACCTGGCTGTAATCAAGGCAATCTTGTGTAATGTCACCAAGTACTAGAAACTGCAGTGGCCACTGGAGGCATGGCAGAGTCACTGTTTGACCAGAAAGCTGCAAATGTACCTAGTCTGCTCTAAAATTACCCCAAAAAAATCACTAGGAACAGCAATGATATTAAAAGCCAAAAGTAAAATCTGTCAACTGGACAAAAAAAGTTGTAGGAGTGAAGACTTTTTTGTTCAGTTGACAGATTTTACTTTTGGCTTTTACTATGGATCAGACCTGGACGACTGAGAGATTACACAGACAGCAAACAATGATATCAAAACACCATGTACGTTTAGTTGCAAAAAAAGTTCATTTAGAGTTTAGTTCTGCTTTAAACAGACTCATGTCATTGTTCTTCTAATTCCATTGCAACTCACTAAAGAGTTATCTTTAATCCTTCATAAATACATTTTTGAATTATTTTTACTAAAGTTAATCTCTGAACATTATTTGCGGGCCTTATTTAGAAATGTATCAGTATGTATCAATGGTTTACAGTATTTTATTGGTTAAATCCACATCAGACCATCCCTGTGAGGTCATACACACGTTTCTTACTAATAATGGCAATGATAATAAGCATGGGATTTATATAGCACTTTTCCAGACACGCAAAGTGCTTTACAATGCGTTATTCATTCACTCATTTGGTGGTAAACTACTATGGTAAGGCAGACTGACGGAAGCGAGGCTGCCAATCTGCACCATCGGCCCCTCCTACCACCAACACTCACTCACACACCACATTTATTCCAGGCAATGTAGGTGAAGTGTCTTGCCTTAACACACAACAACAGATGTATTATTATTACCAGCTATCAGAAAACCCATATTGTTTATGCTACAGAAATGCTTCTCAAACTGTGGTATGCAGGCTCCTTCTCATGGGTCTTCTGTGGTTTTGATAAATTGATAAGTCTTTGCTTTAGTCCCAAATTCATTTTTTTGCTTTTTTAAACCTTGTCAAGATTTTGTCCTGGTTTGGGAAATTTTAGACTTGGTTTGTCCAGATTATCCTGCCGTATTTGGAAAGAAAAATGTTGAAATGAAAAGTTTGAGAAGCTTTGCCATAGAATGTTGTAACATTATATTCAATGTGCTCTCATAAAATTGAATGAGTGTTCACCTCGCCCAGCCCTGCCCTGCATCTAGTTGTTGAGGTTTTGTGGATTCCTGGTGGCATGCAGCACATGTTTTGCATTTGTGATAAATAAAATACATTCTGTGCAAATCTGTGTGTCTTTCTTTGAGAGGTCAAGATTGACGGTTTAATAGGTCATTCAAATTACATAATAAAAAGAAATAATGATTCTGACAATTTGAGAAGCAAAAATAATTTCAGTCAAATCTAAACTCAAAAAATTAAAAAAGTAAACTTACATTATAGCCCCACTGTGTAACTTTTTTAGCCAAAAGATAGACTAAAACTTGTATTTCCATTGTCTTTATTGCGCTGAAAACATGCATCCTTACTGTGAGTGGGCTTGCGTCTCCACAAACCTGACTCCTATTTGGCCTGATGCAGAGTCTTCTGCTTCTTTCCATGAAAATGTTGTTCCTTTGGCTATAATCTTTTGGAGCTCAACAGTGACCACCTGCCCCCTGGTTCCAGAAGTTAATTTCCCATTAATTTTTCTCATAGACGGAAAAAAATATTATTATTAAAGGTTTGAAAGCTCAGGGCTAATCAGCTCTGTGGCAACTAATGACCACAAGAACTATCATTGTATCTAAAATCTGTTTCTGAAACTTTATAAACTGTTAAAGTTATTAAAACATTTAGCAGAACGTTTTTTTTTTGGACTTAAAACCACTGTGTTATGGATATTAGTTAACACGCTGGTTAGCCTCTGTGACGCCTTTGAATTTTTTATATTAGAATTTTTCAAAATGTCTATGGGAAAAATGTTTAATAAAAGTTAGCAAAAGCTTTGAGACAAGGGAGCTAGCTAGTGCACTATCTCTGTGGAATCATGCGAGACAGTTGCACAGTGTTGCTTTAACTTTAGCTTACTTTTGACTTCTTCAGCTTTGTGAAATCAAACTAAACAATAATCACATATTATAGGATTGGTGATGCATTTGTAACTGTGAATGAAATGAAGAGTTTCAGTGTTTGTTCATGTCGTCAATAATCATGAATAAAATTGTGGTTACTCTCATAGTAATGGTACTTTCACTATGTCCTGCACCCTCAGTCTTCAGCTCATTTCTGTCCACACAGTGAGGTTGTCCCCCAGAGCAGAGTGGGTCTCCTGGATGTGGGCCAGTATTGGTGCTTTTACTTGAAGCACAGAATGTGCTGAGGCAGATGTGGAGATTTGCAGTCATTGGTCGCTCAGAGCATTGATTTTATGTCTGCAGTGGTCATCTCGCCTCAGTGACCAGACAATGCAGATTTGGGGCACTGGAGGTACTGGAGACAAATGCATGTTGTTGTGGAATTTCTAATAGTAAAAAACCTTAAAAAAAATATAAAATCAACAGAGAAGTTGTCTTGAATCAAGTCTGATTTATTAAATCAATTGTGCGCACAATTCTCAAAGAGCTGTTGTCCCTAACAGAGT
>KN485640.1:559-37526 GCA_000787095.1 Periophthalmodon schlosseri | reverse complement strand
CTGACTAAATACTTTTTTACCCCACTGGATCTCTGTATTCATCTAACACAGGTGCTTTCCTAGGTACATGAGTGTCAAGTCTTTTCCTTAGATTCAAAATCACGTTTGTAATATTAGCATCGTGAAAACCCCAGCTAGGCTTTTCAACTACCTGTATAAACTGTACATCCAATTATATTGGATGTAGCCCCCCTCCTCACCCCCCACAGGGTAGCTCTTCTCTGGGTATCCTTTCCCCTCCCTCCCCTGTGACATGTTACCGTATTGTACCTGCCATATGGCCCTGACAGCACAGCCCAGCCGGACACTCTTCCAGCCCACACGATCGGCCAGGCGCTCGCTCAGCTGCTGGGCGCCCCCCTGTGGACAAACGGAGATTACATATTAGAAGACTCCACACACTCCGCAGGCCCGCTGGGTGGAGACAGCGGGGTAACTGTACATGAGGAGTTCTGAATGGATGTTGTTTTCAAGACGTGAGCAAAAGCATTTAGTTTAGCCAGACAGTAGGGGGTTCCAGTGTAAAAGAATAAAAATAAGATTTTATTATTGTGTTTGAACCTCTGAAAAATAATAAATGGTACACATGAAAAATACTACTCAATACTAGTTCCTAATGAGCAGTGTTGTAAATTTTAAATTTTAATTTTAGTAATTTTTAACCAAAATCTGCATATCCTCCCGGTCCTCCCGGACTTGAACAGTACTCAATTCTCATATGATTTTAAATGCAGCGATTTACAATTGCATGGCTAGAATTACTCAAGTACAAGGACAAATACAGTTTTACTCAAAAGTACAGTTACACAAAAAAATCTACTCAATTACAGTAATGTGAGTATTTGTAATTAGTTACTTTCCACCCCTGCCTGTCAGTTATCTAAAGGTGTTTATTGTTCCCAAAATCCCTCCACTGCATTTGATTCATCCAGTGCCGGTGGGACAACCTGTTAGCACTCTCTAAGACACTGCAGTAAGCTCCTAAGACATTCATATAAATGCATTCTTCCTCGCCTTCTTCATCCTGTCACTTCTGCGGTAACATTACGCTACCCCCATCTCCACTGCAGCAGTTGCCTGACCAGCCAGTCCCTTCTTGGTCTAGAACTGGACCATAAGTGCCTCAAAGCTCTGTACTAACTTGGGACGGTCCCATAGACTGACTATAGGAATGGACATAGCTAACCCACCAGCTGCCACGTTCCAAATAGGAAGTGAGCATGGGCGCCTTTGGCTCTGGATCCAATTCACTTTCTATTGAAAACCCATCCTCTCTCTGTAACCACTACTGTGAACCTCGTCATTTTGGTCTTAAAAATATTCGCATTAACCCACTCTACATGATTCTGGGTATTTTGAACATTAATAACCAATGAGTTGCCCTCTTTCACAGAGATCGCGCCCGCTAGCATTAGCAATGAGTTTAATTTACAGTGTTGCTAAACACCCGCCCCCTGCCAAACCAGAGATACAGGTGGGAAATGGAGTTACCTTCAACAGCCTCGTATGGGATTGGCTCTTTGGTTGCTATGATACACGCATTTGGAATTTCAAATATGGAACTTGGCTCCAAATTTGCCCCTATAACTGCTAGCCTCGATGAGCTTCAACATTATGTCGCACTCCCTCAGTCCACTTCTTTATACAGTCTATGGATGGTCCAACCATAGCCACTAATTTGTATCACGTGTCTAAAATTCGGAACAAAAGTTCTCGTATCATTCATAGCAAAATATATAACTTATTTTACTTGAGACACATAAAAGTAGTGCTTCGCTTGTTGTACCAAGCTGTACCTTGATCTTTAGCTCCTGGGCTGATCCTGGTGTAGTCTCCAGCAGATCCAGAAGTCCTCCAGCGGCTGTGGCATATATGAGGAAGAAGAGTAGAGACATCTGAGCAGGTTCCACCCCGAACACTGAGCGAGTGCACACGCCCATCTCCTCCTTCAACTCTGCCCAGGAAACAAGCACAACACATAAGAGACAACTGCAAGGGACATGATTCCACAGCACAAAGTACAGTGTCAATTTATGGCAACCGTCCTCTGTGGTCATAGCAATTAAGCAATTTAAATAAAATATGATATTTTCTGAATGGTTGGGTGGTATGGATACTCGCAAAGGTCCTTCAATTCAAGAAGGAACTGTCTGTCTGAAACCCATGAATAGAGATTATGCTGCGTTCCAGTCGCCCTCGGAGGTCGGAACTCAGATCTCGGAATGACGTAATCTCTGAGTTCAACATCGGATGCCCGCTGCAGTTGTCAAGTCAGAAAAACAATGACCAGTGTATTACCGCAAAGATTCAATAAAGAAGTAAAACTAGGAAAGTGCTCAAATCAGCCAAAATGAGGATCCAATTAATGTAGTAACAATGTCCGGGTTATTAACAGTAAATAAAGCAACATAAGCATAACCGAGCTCAACTGCTGTGCAGGAGGAGGTTCACAGAAGCGGGTGGACAGTACAGAGCAACCAAAGGGAAAATAACACAGTATGACAGAACTGTCGGATATCAAACTTTAACCAAACGCAATGTTGGATTTTCTCACTTGGACTCGGAATTTTTACTTGGAAACTCAGACATTTCAAAGATTGCTGTGCGTTCCAGTCGTCAACACACCGTTATGCACCAACATAATTTAAAAAAATGCTCCTCAACATTCCAGCTGAGTGGCAGCACTAATGGGCAGCATAAGAGACAAATGTTTGTGTCTGCAGTGCCCCTGTTGTTTAGCTGCTGGTTTAACTGTTAACTGGTTTTCTACTACTGTTTGCTAAATATTTAGTTTGTACCTGACATCTAAAAACAAGAAAATCAAGCAGAGTTATAGACTTTTATATTTGTTATTAAGCTGTAGCAGCTCTTTCACCTTTTAGATGTGTTTTGAGCTTTTACAGAAGACAATGTCATTATTGGCATCGCCACTTGTTCTGAAAATTTGTAATGTTGTGTAATGTTGTATCCTCTATTCTGAAATTACATGCACAAAATATATGCTGCTTAGAAAGAAAAACATACACATACATACATATACATACATACATACATCTAAAACATGTCAGGAAAATGGGGCATGGCTTGGAAATGGATCTAAAAAGACTGATCGGAATCGTCACTACTTCATTAATCAGTTCTAGTGCAACCTCTACAGCTCAGTGAGTGAATCCTGTAGGTTTTGAGGCATCCCGTTATACTGAGAATGAGCAAAGCCTATAGGTCTATGTTGTGTTGTCTGTATGCAGGTTAAAATGCTGACAATCCAAGCTCATGTGTGATTTTAGTTCCTTTTTTAAATGAAGAGAATGTTATCTCTGTGTTATCTATGTTATGTTTTCTTAAGTTCGGGAGCAGGATCTCACTTCTTCCTGCTCCTTTCGTCTCTCGTGCAGCATTTAAACCAACTCGGTCACATCAGACACGCATCCTCCACTCCTCTGTCCTCTTCTCTGCTCATCCTTGCCCCGTTCCTCCGAAGTCAGCAAGTGCTCCACAGTCGCAAAATGAAGCTGTACAGGCAGTGTGTGCTGGCTTTTGTATAGGCTACATCCCACTGTTTTAGTTTACGTGATAAATCCTGAAAATGTACACGAGAGATGCAAGCAAAACTGAAATCCACCTACAGTAATTTGTCCGAAGTGTCATTAAAAACTGACTGTTTCCCCATGTTTATCTTCTGTGTGACTTAACAGCTTGTTTAAAATCAGTGCGGATTCCATCAAAAATGATGTCCTTACGTATTTTTGCTGTAGAGCCGCAGCCCGATCGGAGATGTGACACAGTGGTGTAAACCATCTCCTTTACTTTTAACACACTCCAATTATTACGGCAGATGTGTATCGGATCGGAGACGTGACAGAATTGATGTAAATGAGGCGTGTCCTTGTTTAAGTAAATGAATCTCTGCTAGTGAAACCAGCAAAAGCGCAGGATACATACAGTATCTTTAACATTAACAGAGCAACCACATTTTCTGTGTGACAGAATTCATTTCTATTCAGTTTATTTTTGTAGAGCCCAAAATCACAAAACCGGTCACCTTTCAGGGGTTCACAAAATGGTTGATTTATCAGAACAGAACGTTCAAAAATCAAACAGTGAAACAAACACTGGTCAAACAAGCAGATTCACAGGAAACATGTAAATGGATAACTGTCCCAAAGCTCCCCCTGTGCTCTATTGTGCTACATGTAATCCACAAGAAAAGTCTTAAGAGTGGAAAAAAATAAATAAAAAATCCTCCACCCATCACAACGCGCCCTCCACTGTAACAGATTGCGGACTGCTTTCACTCAATACTTGACACTTTTGGACAACTGGACCCTCAGCAGAGCAGTGACGTCATTGCTACAGAAATGCGTAGTGTTTGTCTCACCCTGTGTCCAGGCGTGCTGCTGGATGTAGGAGTGCAAGGTCATGCTGTCCAATTCCGCTGCGTTGGGAGTGAGGGAGGGGTCATGGACATTCACAGTGGCACATAATCGGTCAATCTGTGGGCAAAGAGCGACAGTTACGCACACCCAAAGACGACAAGAAGCCCCTCTTTTCCGAGATTCAAATTGAGGAGAACTTTTCTGTGGTAGAATCTGCTGCAACAAAATGACAACAGCATCATTTTGATCTGGTTGAAAGTTGTTATTTTCTGACAGCACAGTCGAGGGTTTTAAGGCTTTCATTGTATGATCCAAAGAGGTCTCACTTGAACATTTACAAACCTAAACTCCATATCAGAATTTTAAATAAAAAAACTAAAACTTAACACTTAAAATTCAGTCTAATATGCAAAATTAAACCTTCTGAGTATTTTACCCAGCTTTATTATAAAACCTGGAGGGGTTGTTTTGTTCGTTTCAGGTTTTTTTGTCCTAACTACTAACTACTTCCTTCTTCTGTCTTGTATTATTTTATGTTAATAGCAACTAAGCCTGGAGGTATTTTTCAGACACTTATAGTTAATACCAAAAGCACTGCATAATTAATAGCTTCTATAACTATGAATGTTTTTATAGTATTTTATAGTAACTCTTCAGCTAATTAGACTTATTATTAAAGGCGCTGTACCCGATTTTAAAAGCAGAACTAGTTCATTTAAAATGGTTTTCAGTGGTCCAAAGTTATTCCTCACTTACCTTATGCATTCTGAGCATCCTAATTCTTCACCACGATTAGTTTATAAGCACTTTTCGCAGCTTTCAGGGACCAGTGCAGAGTTTCTCACTCAACTAGCATGCCAACACGCCCTTCCTGATTATCGGACATGCTTTAGATGCAGACAGCAGACGTATTTTGACCCCAAGAGCTGTTTATACACAATAACTGCGTCGAGGCAAGACAGTTTGCTCAAATACATGGGAAAAAAATCTGGTACAGGGCATTTAACTCAAAACCACATGAGATTTTGGGAGAGCTTTATTTTTTACTCTGTCCCTAAATGGGGCGTTGAAACGGGCAATTACACAACACCTGTGTGCCAGTTAAATTGCCTTTAATAACTTGTTTATCTATAATGAAATTAGCTATTAGGATCCAATATGCAGCGTCAGGGGAGACAGAAATTAAAAGGGGATGTTTAATAAAGATGTCCCTGCTGAATGATATTAAAATTCTAATGCCGAAGCAAATGATTACAAGGCAAGTAAGGACAACTTTACGGTCTATACAAGTAAGAATGTTCATTGCATCCTATAACTCTAGGGAAACCTAATAGGAGGGGTTTGAATATAGGAGTTATTTGTAGAAAATTTGTGTTACCTCTACATCACTTGAACACATATTGTGCAAATTTTACTTTTTTAGCTTTTAATCATGTTATACTGTTGTCCCCTCATCAAAAACATACATGAACTCGTATCTTGTTTCATTCAAGCTTGTTTCGTTAATCCATTAATCTAAAGTCGTCTTCTCTGAGACTCAAAAATGCTGTTTGCATATTGCCCGTTTAGTTGTGTCACAGATAAAACTCCAGACTTCTCCTGCGTAGTTTAAAGTCCACATAAACCATCAATGGACTCATTCTGCAGTCAAATTGTGTTCACAGCAAATGGCTCTATTAGCATGGCATTCATGGGGGATTTGCCTCATTGGAAACGGAGGTGTAGTTTTTAAAGTAGTGTTTTTCAAATGCAGACAGTTTGAAATTGTGAAATACTTCACCCAATTCCCTTAAAAGGGAATTGAAGCCAAAAATGCAGAATTTTTTTAAAATGTGCACTTTTGTTTTTAATATATTGTTAGTAACGATAATGATTTTAATTTTATTCAGTATAGTAATAATAATAATAACAAATTAATTGTGGTTAGTCAGGTTTAGGTCAAAAAAGTTGATGAACTCTGCCACTATTCATGAGTTTCAGCTTCCTTTTGTATGCAACATGTGGGGGACCTTTTCCCTTTCAAAATATATCATATTTTGTTTGGTTTAAATTGTTAATTGCTATAGCAAAGGTCCTAATTTTTTATAATGAAAATTTGAATTTAGCTTGAAGCTAGTTTTGAAGCTACTGTAAATTAAATTACTATATATCTTACCTTAAAGAGACCTGTTGTGCTTGTGTCTGCTATATAGTAATAATCTTTGACACCCGTGGATCATTATGTTATAATTTGCACATTTTAAATCCCAATATTCATCTAAAATGACTTAAAAGAAACAAATCAGCTGCCCAGTGGGAACCGACTTCACCGTAAACGTCATCACAACAAAGAGCCGTAAAGTTTCGGCACCTCCGATGGATAGCTGCAGATCAGGCAAACGACTACATGACACAGCCGAACCCTACGTGTCACTGATTAAGAAAATATAATTGAAGAACAAAGTTAGTACAGAGCAGTGGGCGTGTACCGGTGGCAGTGAAAGCGGGAGTTGATCAGCATTTTGGGGAAAATAAGCGAATAAGATTACTCAAGGAGAAAATAAGCGAATAAAGATTACTCAAACATGCACAAATCACTCCAAACACAACTTCAAGATGGTAAATGAGAAGGGGAAACTATAACATGGTTAAGAGCTCTGAAAAGTCTGAAAAGTTAATTAGTTTGTGCAGACTTATAAACGGCATATGGATTTTTGATAATGACTTTACATCTGGGTCCCATCTCAGAACCTCATGGAATCAACAACCACAACCCTGCAACTTCCAAAATGCCTTAACAACCTCCCATTAAATTTGAATCATGCAGTCCATTTTCCTAAGCTGAGAGTCCAGACCTTAAGGAAGAAGAGGGTGAGGTCGAGCAGCACCAGAGGGGACAGAGCGGGGATACTGGAGGTGTAGAAGCGCACTGTGGCTCGGGGCCCTCCCATGTGGTGAACCTTCCTCCCTCTGCTGAACTGTGGGTAGGTCTCCAGGCCCAGCTCCTCGATCAACTCCAGGACATGGCTCTGTGTGCTGAAACAGAGGGGAGTTTGTTTTTAAAGTGGGACTAAACAACTTAACTCCACTCACAACTACATTTCAATTAGAGCTGCTAAACTAGGCACTGCCTGGAGGACTAAAGAAGAGTGTGAGGGGGGAGGAGGGGCGGGTTTGGGACATATGAGGAACAGTGTAAATGGTCCAACCATAGACATTCACAGAAATTCTCCATCTCTGCCTGTTGCTAAAACTCGATCACTTGGTTAGCTGCTGCAGCCCGGAGTTACGTCAAATCAAACGCTCGCTCACATACAAATGAATGGTGAAGCCAATCCCCATGTTAAAGTATATAAAAAGTTTATTTCAAGATATTTGTGTCATGTATCTGGTCTCCTCCCCAGTCATATGTAAAAGAAGAGGTTTAGTGACTAGAATTAGGAAGTACGAGCACATAAGTCCTGTGTTCAGGTCTCTGCACTGGCTCCTGTGGCTCAGAGAATAGACTTTAGAGCAGCTCTGCTTGTTACAAGTCTCTCCATGGTCTAGCACCAAAGTACATCTCCCACATGTTAGTGTCATATGAACCATCTCACACTCTGAGGACTTCAGGGACCGGCCTCCTGCTGGTGCCCAGAGTCAGGACTAAACATGGGGAATCAGCGTTTCAGTTTTATGCAGCTAAAACCTGGAACAGTCTTCCTGAAGATGTGAGACAGGCCTCTACTTTGACAATGTTTAAATCTAGGCTCAAAACAGTTCTGTTTAGCTGTGACTGTTTTTATTCTGCACTCTTCTCTTCTAATGTTAATTTTATGATGATTATTTATATTTTGATTTGGTGTATTGTGATTTTAATGTCTTATTCTGTAAAGCACTTTGAATGACTTTGTGAATTGTGCTATACAAATAAACATCTAGTGACCATTAAAGGCAAGGCAAGTTTACCAAAACCACAAATTCAGAAATCTCAACTTAAAGTCGGTTAGCTGTTTGCTGAAATGCCACTTTTACACGCCAATTATTATCTAAAATAAACACACCAAAAGCTTTTCACACTCAACAATGGCCGTGTCCAAATTCGCCAAATGCACACTTCGTCGGGTGCATCGAAGGGCACTTACGTAACTTCCAGCAACAAGGGCGACAAGGCCTGTCCCATTTCAATGCACCCGACGAATGCGCCCGACAAATGTGCCCTGCGTTTCTAGCGTTTCCATGGAGATTGGCCGTAGCAGAAGCCTGCATCCATGCACACTGCTATATCCCATCATGCACCGCGCCTACGCAAAAAAGAGAAGAAAATGGAGTCCGCTACGCGTTCAAATTTAAGTACTGGTTTATGTCACCTATAACAGTGCTACTGATATTCAAAGGGAAAACATTAATTCCTTACTTCATTCAATCTAAACAGAAATAAACAACACCTTGACTCTTCTTCTATGAAATAATAAAGAATTAAAAATAAAACTAATTATTTCAGTGTCCATTTTACACCTTTAGGTCTGTATAGGTCATTAGTCAGCAGCCGTCATATTTGCTAGGCGACGTCACTTATGCGGCGTAACGTAAGCGACGTAACGTAAGCGCACGGACAGCGGTTGAAGTACGCTCCGTGGAGTAGGCCTGTCCCATTTCGGCTACACGGAGGAGTACTCTTCGTTGGCCGGGTACTTCGAACTGTGCATTTGTCGAATTGGGACACGGCTTTAAAAGAGGCTTTGTCTTAGGGCTGTAACAAAAATCGAAAGATCGATACGAAGGAGGAGTTACCAGATTCACCGCTCTCTTGTTTAGGAGAAAGCTCTACATCAGAGCCACAGTCTCTGTAGGTCTCCTTACGTTTCCCAACTTTTTATTTAAATCTGCACAATTTGACTAAAAGGCCAGTGTCTCTCCTTCCCTCTGCCTCTGTGTGGTGTCGTCTGCCCCCTCTCCCCCTCTCCCTCTGTCTCTGATCCAGCGGCAGCGCCTCACCTTTTCTCCTCTTTCGCTCCTCTGGTGCTTCTTATCATTATAATACAAGTTAGGGAAAGTATACGACTATTTTCTCCTCATTTATGACTGAAATTTAAGACCTAGTTTAGTGCAGGAACATCGCACGTGTTTCTGCCGATAGCGGGAACGTACATGCTTTTAGTCTTAATATACTGCACAAACTAAATCCAAACTTTAAATGTGGATTTCTCCGGAATTATCGGTCCTATCAGCACGAAATAACAACTAGTAACACTGACACCCTGCTTCTGAAGTCCACCGGTTTATATTTTCAATAAGATGGAAGAAGAATCAAGGTCGATCAATATGGTGGGAAGAAAATCGTGATTTTTTTTTTCATATCGCCCAGCCCTACTTTGTCCTCACCTAAATGTGGTCAATGGGTTGGTACCAGGTGACACCATCTTGATTCTTCATAATTTGCGCGCTAATGCTAATGACTATAGGAAAAAATACAGGGGACTGGCTCAGGTGTTCCACAATCTTCCCGGACTAGCGGAGTTGCTAAATGGAAGATAGCATTAGCACCGAACACCGCGTCAGCTAATTATGTCTATGGGTCTAATAGGTGTCCACACTTCAAACTCCGCCCCTGCAGGTGTTTGTGATCAGAAACACCTGTCTGTAATCGGGGCTGTGCTGTGTGATGTCGCAAAACTGCAGTGGCCATGGGAGCCAAGACACACTCACTTTTATACATTTTTTACCACAAAGCTGCAAATTTACCTAGTCTGCACTACAGATGCCAAAAAGACTAGGAACAGTAGATTGCGATGAATGTGATTTAGTGTTTAGTTCCGATTTAAGAGTGTTGTTTTCATTATGGCAGTAGATCGCATTGTAAGGCTCTAACTAGTGATCATTTTAGCATTTAGTCAGCATTTTTTCTTCTTAGTGGTCAAAAGGCTGAATGTGCTTTTTTCATTGCATTTGACTTATTCAATTGTGAATTTGGTTGTCAGTTTCACGTACATTTACTATAGACACTGATGTGATTTTGTCATAAAATTCTAAAAAAAAATTAACACAACCCGTGGGGGGGGCGCTAAATAGAGACACTGCTCTGTCTAAAGCTCTGTCTCTCAAGTGAGACCTAATCTGAGTTTTATTTGAACGCAGTCTGACCATAAATAACTGACTTAGATGGAACTACAACAATTCCCTCTCAAATAACATTACAGTGACAACCTAGCTAGCATTAGCCAAGTTTTTCAGTTAGTCACTCTCGCCCTTTTTTGTTGAAATTCAAACAGCTAAATTGGACAGAAAAGGAAATTTTACATTTCTCCATAGACATACATGCAGCTGTTGCTACAATAAAACAATGCATTTAAGCAAACAAGCTTGTAATTCAATATATCGTGACAGACCACAATATTATTGTGAGACTTTTGGCAATACAATATCACAATATTTTGGTTATTGTTACATCCCTAATTTCTTATGCATTTGACAATTGGAGGTTTGCAGAACGAACATCTAATATGTTCCATTTAATGAATTTGTTTTGCCCAGTTTTGCTTTCTCACTAAGGTTAGGTGGAGTTGTACATTTTTAGCCGCTTTATTCATGCAATTACTAATTTAGCATTTTGTCATGCCAACTTTAAATGCCCCGTTTACGACTTTGTAATCTAATTAGCCCTTTGTGGAGAAGCACAATAGCGCAGACCAAAACAGAGAGAAATATTTCTTTAAAGCACCTGTGTCCTCCTGTCCTCTCTTTCACACTGCAGACTCATTTGGATGGTTCATTAACAGGGCACAACAACAGCCTGGACATTTGCACAAATCCACCAAAAAAGTTAAAAAAAAAAAAAAAAAAAAAAAAACAAAAAAAAAAAAAGGGAAATGAACTCTGGACATGTCCACGAGGTGCAAAAGAGAAAAAAAAAAAAAAAAAAAAAAAATCACAAAAATGAAAACAGGTAACAGGTAAGTTGTTTTTGGAAATTATTACCAAATATGGCTTGACATGAAGGTTTTCCAGCCCATACCAATATCCAATACTATTTATTTGCAAATGTCTGTCTATCAATATTAAATTTGAAGTACTAGTTGACAGATTTTTTTTTTTTTATTTTGAAAAATAATCTCTGCTTTGCACATGTGGCATTCCTTGACCGTGAAGCAGCAAGTGAAAACCACAACGCACCGCAACGTCATGGCAAATATTTGAATCTGATTGGCTGAAGCATCACAACAGTGGAACATTATACAATTATCATATTCATCAAAACAAGAGACAATTTCCATTCCGTTCCTTATGATTAACCACAAATTGTATCAAATATGTAAATAAAGTAGTAACAATCAGTGTGTATGTCTCACCACTAACACTATCTTAGCCTAGCCTAGCTCCTTACTTCAACATCATGCACTTTCTGTCACACTTGGTGTTAAACAACTGCAATCCCTTTAAAACATGAGATGTGTCATTGCTAAAATAGAGGAAATTGTAAACATTGTTTTTAATCATTTGATGTGCCTTGGACCCAGAAGTGACATCACACTTAACAAGCCTATATCATTGGTGATTAGACATTACTGAATCGCAATTAAATTCTATACGTTTTTCATGTATCTTTATTTATACAGGGAGAGCCCAGTGAGAGGACCAGACTCTTTTTCATGAGCGCCCTGTTAAAATACAGAACAATACAAACAAAACAAATAACTGCATAAGTCCATATAAAACATTAAAAACAGGTCCAGGTGTGATCATAAATGTTTATCACCTGCTTATTAAGGTGCATTGGTGGCACCAATATATCCAGTTTTGCATGTCCTTGAAATGTATTCTATTTTTGGGACGCAAAGTAACCAAGTGCAGCCAATTTTTAGACGTAGACAAACATGGGATCTTGTATTAAAAAGTTCCCCCATCAAAGTTCAACAAACAAGTGAGCTATTCATCAAGTCTATCAAGTAGTCCCTTATAAATACATTTTATATAGTGGTGTTCTCTTCTGATAAATAGCAATGGCCAGCCTACTTTTTCATAGAGTGTACAGTAATGGATTTTAAATTCATCACCTGTTATGAAACGAAAGGGTGAAATATTGTATCTAAAGGTTTCAAAGTAGAGGCAGAAGTCTGCATGTATATTACATCTTCATAATGTAGTACAGAAAGAAAAGTTGCTTTAATGATTTTTTTTTTTCTGTAATTCAATGGGATACAAGATTTGTTTCTATAATAAAATGATAAAACAACAAATTTATAGGTGGTGACTCTTTCAATCGATGTACCATTTAGTGTATGAAGATTTGTAGTTTGCACATCACTTAAATGTTTTTTAAAAGAGATCATATGCTTAGTTTTATTTGCATTCAATGATAATTCAATTTTTTGAGGGAATTTTGGATTTCATTAAAATCTTGCTGCAATTTTAAAATCACCTGATCAGCAGAGGGAGCACTTGCATCAGCAACAGCATCATCTGCATATGAATATATGAGGCTTTCTCTTAAATTGCAGCCTATGGAATTAATAAATATAGTAAAAAGTAGTGGGCCCAAAATTGAGCCTTGGGGCACTCCTTTACTTAAAGTTAAATAATTTGATTTAAACCCATCGGCTACTACTGCCTGGGTCCTGTTGAAGCTTCAGGTGCTTCAAGAGGACTCCGTGATCCACTGAGTCAATAGCTTTAGCTTTCAATAAACAGTGCTACACAGTCTTGTTTGTCATCAAGGGCTATGAAAAAGTTATTTAAAACTTTTGTGGTTGCAGTGACAGTACTGTGCTCTTTTCTGAAACCTGATTGTTAAGTCTTCAAAATGAAGCATTTATTTAACTGACTTTTCTACGTCCTGCTCACTGGCCTCTCCAAACAAGCGTTAAGACAGCTGCAGTACATCCAGAACATTGCTGCTCAGGTCTCTGCACTGGCTTTCTGTGGCTCAGGGAATAGACTTTAAAGCAGCTCTGCTTGTGTACAAATCTCTCCATGGCCTAGCACCAAAGTACATCTCCCACATGTTACATACATACATATGAACCATCTCACACTCTGAGGACTTCAGGGACCAGCCTCCTGCTGGTGCCCAGAGTCAGGACTAAACATAGGGAATCAGCGTTTCAGTTTTATGCACCTGGAACAGTGAAGATGTGAGACTGGCCTCTACTTTGACAATGTTTAAATCCAGTCTCAAATGGTTCTGTTTAGCTGTGCATATGAAACTGAAAGGTTTTTATTCTACACTCTTCTCTTTTAATGTGAATTTTATGATGATTATTTATGTTTTGATTTGTTGTATTGTGATTTTGTCTTTCTTATTCTGTAAAGCACTTTGAATTACTTTATGTATGAATTGTGCTCTACAGATAAACCTGCCTTGCCATTTGCCAGACATTGATGTAATCTAATGTAGATGTGATACTACGTACATTCATTTGTATAATTCCCAGTCCCTTCCTTGAAGTTTTGCATATCAAATAGGCCTAACTCTTTAGAGATACTAGGCCTATTTGAGATTTCCCGGGATTGAGTTTTGCCTGGGAATTAGGTTTGTTACTAATACTGATCTCTACAAGATATTCTACGTGAAACCTGCACATTAATTCAATAATCAGTTGACTGCACAGCCCTAGTTCAAACCTATCTATAGCACCCCTGGAGTTGAATGTGGACATCTTTCCTGGACTTTTTCCAATGAGAAGTGAAGAGTAGCCCATCAAGTACACTTTGGAAAACCGGATCCTATACAGTTCTTTATTACGGATTGTGGACGGTTCAAATGGAGAGACAGATAAGTTTGAACTCATTCCCAGGGGCCAGTGGCAGCTCGGAGCCCTGCCTCGGTCATAGGGGCAGCACAGGGAAATGCAGTGAGGGAGTGGACTTTGGCTGCTGGAGGGGCACAGCACTCACATTTATTAGCACAGCATTCTATTGTGGAGGTACAGATAATGCAGCGAATCTCAAAAGACTCTATGCATAATGTCCTTACAAAAAATGAAATAAATTATGTAAAAAGTAAGCTAAAGCTTTCTATTATCAAAATGCCACATACAAGAAATATGGAAAGTGGATTGTTGTGCAAGCTACATTATGCAAAGATACATTATATGACAAAGCATTGCAAAACATATAATGAGAGCTTGAACATTTGAACGAGCTTGAACGTTTTTGTTTTTTTTAACTAGGCCTCAAATCTTGCTTTGCCTGAAATGTTCCACAGTATTTTAGCAAAACACCTACAGTGGGAAAAAAAGCAAGATCAAAAAACGTTATTTGTTCCCGTGGGGCAATTTAAATATAGATCAGTTTAATACCGTGGAAGTTGTAAAACGGTAAATGATGCTATGTTAAGATGCAGTATCATAAATATTCATATTAATAAATACCATGGACTGTAAATATAAATGGACATAGCTAACCTGCAAATAGGAAGTGATCATGGCCGCGCTTCCGGCTCCATCAACTCTGGCTCCAATTCACTTTCTGTTGAAAAACTCGCCCCTCTCTCTGTAACCACTACTGTGAGCCTCATCATTTTGGTATTAAAATGTTCGTATTAACCCGCTCTACATGATCCTGGTGTTTTTATTTCTCTATTGTGTCCATAAATCAAGATATGAACATTAATAAGAGACAAATCAGGTGCCTTCTTTCCCCGAGGTTGCTCCCGCTAGCAACAGGTTTGATTGACAGTAATCCTAAGTGCCCGCTCCCTGCTAAACCAGCGGCGTGGGCAGGATTGGCTTTTTCGTTGCTATGATACTCACGGTTGTAATTCCAAATATGGAACTAGGCCCCAAACTTGCTCCAGTCAAATGAAGCCTTGGTGAGCTTCATTTCACTGGAGCCAAACACTATGGGTGACGTCACACTCACCTTTTCATATCAAGGAACCGTTCACCTGTTCGCGCGCCAGTCTACGCAGACACTCCAGGCAAGGGGGGGTTAAGTGTCTTGCCCAAGAGCACAGCAACAGCATTCACGTGTTGCTTATCACTGCTAAACTACGGACCAGGGGATCTAACGGCTCTACCATGAATGTCTATGCAGGGAGCAAGATTCAGATTCAGAACCGATGACCTTCAGATCAGAGGGTAAGCACTCTACCTACTGTCACTACTGTCACCCCTATTAGCCTGTTTCTAAATTGCGCATCCATATTTCATTACATTTCTAGTGCATAGGAAGTAGCAAGTGTTAAAATGATAATGAGACAGTTGACCTCTCATCTCTCTCTCAGTCAGGTTGAATTAGCCACTCAACAATAACTGCTTTAATAAATAATTCAAAATATAACTGCTAATAAATATAATCCGGTCCTTTATTTCGCCCACGTGTTGTTGCTCTCCCTGAGTCACACTTGTGTTAGAGGAGCAGATGTGTTGTGAAACTGAGCCATATCTTTTCATTAGGATTCTCAAACTCAGGGATGGGAACAGGCTATCAAGTAACAAATGTTTGGTTTGCGGATAAATTATGTGATTATCCATTCTGAAAACAGCTAATTGGATCCCATATCTTCAATCAGAAGCTATTCTCAATTATAAACGGTCTTGTGTGTCGGGAAAGGGATGCTAAATGCAATTTGAAAAGGGATCTGAGTCAATGGTTTTAGAATGAAATTTGATTAGCATAAATATAACAATTATATCATAAGCTAACTCCAAAACAAAAGTGTGTTGTCACCATAACAAATTAAAAATATTGGTGCAGAGTAATTTCAGTTATTGTGGTGGTGATATCATGGCAAACAGAAAACCATCCATCAATCCATTTTTTTGTGCTTATCCAAGGCTAAGCAGGGACTCCCAGACTTCCCTCACCACAGACACTTCCGCCAGTTCTTCCAGTGGGACCCCAAGGCGTTCCCAGGCCAGCTGAGAGATATAGTCCCTCCAGCGTAGTTTAGTTTTTTAGTTTTAGTGAACTGAGAGTTGGGACTTAATGTTGGCTTTTTTGCTATTGATACTAATTTGTAAAAAGTGTAGAAATGTCTCCACGATGTTTTTGCTTTTCCGGAAATATTCCACAGTATGACATTAAATCTCCATGGTGGCAGTCAGATTAGTTTTAGTCAACATTTAGTCAAATCATTCTTTTTAGTTTTAGTTAAGAAAATGTCATGCTAATTTCATCCGTTTAGATTCATAATGGTTTTAATGCAACAGAAATGATAGATTTTTATTTTTGGATCCACACATCATTTGTTTAGTTTTTATTATTTTACAAAAATACCAATACAATATACGTAATCAGTCAAATGTATAGATTTAGTTTTTCGGATTACTTTTTATTTCGTATTTTAGTAAGCAAAACATTGGCATGACTAGGACGCGTTTTAGTTTCATTTTAGTTTGTTTCATTTAAGCTTGTTTATTTGGGCAGTAAAAATGTTAGTTAAAAATGTTTGGCTCCACCGCATGATGTCATCAGATGGTAATCCAGAAAGTGCTTATATACATACTTTGCCCACACTTTATGCTCATCATTTGTGTGTTACCTTTACTACTTATTTCTGTATCTGTTGTCTTTTTACATTGCCAAACAATGTTATGGTTTTGGTTATATTCAAACATGAAGTCTAGTATGGCCTTCTTTATGATACATAACTCTAAGCCACAGGTAGGTCACCATAAATCCTTATTAGTAATAAAAAATAAAGGAGTCAAAGGGATTACTAAGAATTAAGAATTAAGAAAGTGTAAAATGTTTGAGAACCATTTCACATTCGCAAACATGATCTGGCCAAGAGACCTCAGCAAGAATAAATGCACAATTTAAATTTTGTTGGTCAGTTTTGTCTCTAAACTTATAAGCTGCCATCTAGAAACAACAAAATGATCCACCCTGCACTAAAATATGTTTTAATATTTAATTTAATCAACTTGGAGTCATAAAATTATATGGGACATTGTCATTTCAGAGGCTATTCCCTCCCGTCGGGACATAAGGATCAAGTAGCACCTACATACACCAAACTTTACAGTCTTCCACTGGATTTTTTATATCTAATTCCAAGTCTGATTTGTTGAAGGTTTAACTCCAAAAAATTAGGCGAAATTGGAATTTTTAGGCAATTTTTCAGTGAGATTTAGTTTATTCAAATATTAAGTAAGATATCCAAAATCCCCTTTCAACAAAAAGGTAGCAAGCAAAAGACACATGTTATGCATTCTTGTGGCTTAATTCCCTTTTAAATGCTTTTGGTCACCTTGGGATAAGTAACTGAAAATAATTTTGGTATTGGTATAAAGTCTGTATCCCCCGTGAATGCTATGCTAATAGAGCCATGTGTTCGTTGTGAACACAGTTTGACAACAGAACGAGTGCGGTGATGGTTTATGGGCTTAAAACTGTGCAGGAGAAGTATGGAGTTTTATCTATGATGCAACAATCTGTGCAAAATGTGAGTGCCCGTTAATGAAACAAGCATGGATAATGCAAAAATACAACTCCAGGTATGTTTTTTGATGAGGGGACAGCAATGTAACATGGTTGAAAGGTAAGAAAAAGCCAATTTGCAATATATGTATACTTTAAAGGTCCACTATGTAACTTTTTTGACTTCACAATGTTGTACTATGACATGTGAACTAAACCACCCTTGCATTAATTCAAGATTAGTGTGCTGCAACTGTTTTGACCTGTAGCTTGACCTGTAACTTGATCTAGTCACATGACCTGCCTATCTTCATAGAGATAGGTATATTTAATGCATTAAACAGGCAAAACAATAACATCTCCATGGAGACAATGGTCATGGACATGGTCATACTGTGCACTTTTTTTTTTTTTTACGAACAAATATGAATATAAAAGAAGTCAACATTACCTCCCAACCCACTGTCCTCCAAAATCCCAGCGGTCCTTCCCATTGGCTGCCGGTATCTCACATGTCACTGTGCGCCCGCCCACTCGATCTACACACAAACACAACATTTCACCTTACATGAACTCAAAATCCTTACTTCTCTCAACTTAAAAATAATAATTTCTACCTTTGCCTTCAAGAACCAGGATTTTCAGCTTGGAGTCTCTCTTCCTGAGCACATGGGCAGCAGACAGGCCAGACAACCCAGCTCCCACTACAATAACGTCCCAGATTTCAGCTGTCATGTTGGATATGAATGGTTCTTGTGAATGAATGGACGCGGTGGTTCAGCCAGCTTTTCTAGTCCATATCGGAGAAGTTTATCTGGGTGTGTTTCGCAAGAGGCGCACTTTGGAACGGAGAGCTGCAGTGACTGAGTGACCTACTTGGCACCGTGTAGAGAGGCCGGTCTGAGTGATGTGTCAGTCCCAACAAAGGGAGCCAGAAGAGGGCTGAGGTCCAGGAGACAGAGGGGATACTGTAGGAAGGAGGTCAAAAAGTGAACTGTGAAAGAGGAGTATGAAAAGACTTAGTTTTATAGACCAGTGTGTTATGTCATAGTTTTTATCAATACGTTTTTGTTACTGATAAATAATGGTCACTAAACAAAGGTGTAACTAAGTGGTAATTTGCATGTTAGTTAGTTAAGCATATTAAGATAATAGTTACTTCTATGTGGTATTAACTGCTAACACATAACATATTTAGATTACTATGTTACCTTTTATTGTTTTGAATATGCTATATTCGCCGAAAACAACTTTTGTTGCACATATTAATAATAATAATGCATTTTATTTATAAGCTCCTTTCAAAGCACCCAAGGACACTGAACAAGCACGTTTCATAAGTTTCAGATTTGTTTCTTTGCTCTCCGCCCTAAGTCACTCCCCCTTCAGAGTGCTTCGCAACAATCGCCGTGCATTACGCTAATTAAACTACTGCACATCGCATCAGGTTTGTGAACTCGTAGTGTACAGTTTTGTTTCATGCTTTTGTATATTTATGGAGAAATGTAATGTGGGAGCATGGATGATTTCCGCTTGTGGGCTGAACATTGGACAGAATCTTACAGCTAACCATAAGGAGGGTTCGAATAGGGCCTGGGAGAGATCACTAGATTACTCAAACATGCATGGATGAACCCTAACCCTCTTCAAGCATATTTCTGATGACGGAACAACTTTATAACATGGTAGAAAGCTCTAAAAAGTTGATTTAGCATAATACCCCCTCTATAAGGTAATGTCCAATAACATTCATATGATGCTTAAAAAATGATTGATGAGTGATTATAAGTATTAATTGAAAAAAACAAAATAGTTAATGGAAAAAATGTTGCTAAATATACAAAATAAAACATTAGCAAACATAAATAACACCGAAGTTAACTCAATTGAATGAACCCACTTTAAATAATTGTTAAAACAGCTTTTGATATTTTCATTTTAGGCCAAGTTATGTTCTAGTTTTTTGTTTTGGTTTTTTTTTGTGGAAAAAATGGAGAATAAATGAGGACACATATTATGAAAAAAATATTTTTTGAGCTTTTAACCATGTTATAACAGTGTTCCCAGATCAAAAACATACCTGGAGTTGTATTTTGGTTCATTGACACACACTGATGACTCTTTTTTGGCTCAGAGCGAGCTGACTTGCTGCACAAGAGTCAAGCCAAAAAACTTATCTTCCTAGGATTGTTGTGTCACAGGCAGAAACCCTGCACAGTTTTAAGTCCATAACGCATTGCCAGGCTCATTCAAAGCATTTCTGTCATCAAAGCGCGTTAATTACATGCTTATATTAACATGTTCCTTAATTAGATAACACAATATTTTTCTCATGGTAATTCCCTCTACTGCCAATAGATGGAGCCTTATACCAGATGAGAAGCACCCAAGCTGGAAAGTAATGTCTGGTTTTATACACAGTCATTATTTTAAGTTCTAAAACATGAGGTGTCAAAGCAAAGGTACTTGAGAGCATGTTTAAATCTACCATCTGTTTTAGACTGGCTGACCCGCCCCTGTTATATTCTCACATACGTATCACCACTAGATGTATCTACATTACTGCTGTGTGACAGTGTGCCAGCTTTGGTCTGACAGAACGAGAACAGAGAGCACAGGTGAGTCTGAACAAAGGCCAGGTGAGGGGAGGTGAAGGGGTCACGTGGGGGGAGGGGCCAGGGAGGGAGGAACAGGTCTCATATCTGCCATCTACTGGTGATACAAAAACAAATTTACACACGGCAGTAATGCATAATATGTATCCTTTAATGACACAAGCATTATCAAAGCAAACAAATGGGGCCAGTGCCTATAGCCTTTGCCTTATAAAAGACCCGAATCACAGTTGAAATAATACCGGCTAATTTCAAAGTGTCACATTGAGAGAAAAGGGTACAGCTAGCAGCAGCTCATTAATTTGCACCTCTGATGGGGCCGCCGCTAATGCCACACTCATTCACATGCAACGCTGTAATTACAGGTGGGAGTATGTAAAATTAGCTTTTGGGCAATTGCCTTTTCACCAATATATTCAGTGACAGAAAAGTGAGACTTTTTGGTCTTTTTGCTACTGTTTTTTGCAGTGATTTCGAGTTATGTTTCTGACCTGAAAATCCATGTACTGACAACTAAATCAACAAAGATAGAAAGCTTTTTTAATAGCTGCATACGCTAAAGCCTTAACAACGCATTAGATATTTAATTAATCATTTGTTAATCATTAATTGTGTTATTAATAATTAATGGCACTCTGCCTGATTTTTACTGTAAAAAACATGAAAAACTAGTTTATTTTAAACAGTTTCCAGTGGTCCAAAGTTATTCCTCACTTTCCTTGTGCATTCCAAACATCCTAATTCTTCACTGCGATGAGTTTTCACAACTTTCAGAGACCAGAGCAAAGTTTTGCATGCTAACTATGCACTTCCTGATTATCGGATAATAAAACGCTTTATAATTAGATGCAGACAGTACACAGCGGATTTATGTTGACGTCAAGGGCTGCTAATGGCAAGGCAATTTTATTTGCATAGCACAATTCGTACACACAGTAATTCAAAAGTGCTTTACAAAATAAGAAAGACATTAAAATCACAATACAAACAAATCAAAACGTAAATAATCATCATAAAATTAACATTAAAAGAGATGAGTGCAGAATAAAAACTTTTCAGTCATATGCACAGCTAAACAGAACCGTTTAGATTTAAACATTGTCAAAGTAGAGGCCTGTCTCACATCTTCAGGAAGAATGTTCCAGGTTTTAGCTGCGTAAAACTGAAACGCTGATTCCTCATGTTTAGTCCTGACTCTGGGCACCAGCAGGAGGCCGGTCCATGAGGTCCTCAGAGTGTGAGATGGTTCATATGGCACTAACATGTGTGAGATGTACTTTGGCACTAGGCCATGGAGAGACTTGTAACAAGCAGAGCTGCTTTAAAGTCTATTCTCTGAGCCACAGGAGCCAGTGCAGAGACCTGAGCACAGGACTTATGTGCTCGTACTTCCTGGTTCTAGTCAGGACCTGAGCAGCAGCATTTTGGATGTACTGCAGCTGTTTTAACGCTTGTTTGAAGAGGCCAGAGAGCAGGCCGTTACAGTAGTCTAATCTACTGGAGACAAATGCATGGATAAGTCTCCCCAAGTCTGGTTTAACAGTATACCTTTGATTTTTGCAATGTTTTTTAGATGGTAAAACGCTGCAGATGTTATTGATTTTCTGTGGCTGTTAAAGTTCAAGTTTGAGTCCATTATTACCCCTAGATTTCTAGCCTGATTTGAAGGATTTAGAGAGAGAGACTGGACGTGAATGCTGGCACTTTCTCTTTGTTTAGCTTATACAATATATCTGCTACTTAAGGCCGATCAGATAAACAAAGGTTGGTAGGATATGTGGTATTAACCATCAACAAGTGTTTGTAGATGTGCTTATAAATAATGAGTAGTACTTATTAATCATGAATTCTATTAAGTATTATATACATGATTCTTTCAGTATCTACTAGTACTTTGTTAAGGCTTCATAGTGTGCAGTTATGAAGTGTTACTCAAAGCTGTGTACCAAGAGACATGCTGAGTCTATTGGCAGGCCTCCTCTGTAAATGTGTCATGCCATCTTGTAAACTAAACTGTGCTATCAAACATTCCAAATGATTTCCTTGTTAATGAATATTTATGTGAAAAAAGAAAAATTATTATGCATGCAGATTTGTGTGTTTTGAAAGTGGAACAGGAAAAGTTGTTCAAAAGAGGGAACCAGCTCGTACCACATGGTGAGTTTCAGACAGCATACTGTTTATTCCCTCACCTCTGGGTTATAGTCTTTCTTAGTGTTTGCATTTGAAAAATATGCTAATGTCCGTCTGCTCCCAGGAGACGTACAGAAGACTCTCTCATAGCACAGACATTGTATTGTTGATTCTAGAACTGTGGAAAAGTTAGTGTGACTTTCAGAATTGTGTACATTTCAGCATTTTTGCGTGTCTAGACTTTTCAGTTTGGTGGCACGGCAGCAGTATCCCAGTAGGCAAATGTGGGACCAGGATTTGAAGAGGGGGTATTACACTTCTATGGGGTATTAAGCCAAGCCACTTTATTTATATAGCACAACAACCGGACATTTGCAACAACAAGACAGTATGTCTCTGTAATCCCTCAGTCGTCCAGGTATGATTCACAGTAAAAGAAAAATTCTGTCTGTCATCTGTCAGCTGGACAAAAAGTTGTAGGAGTGAAGACATTTCGCTGCTCATCCAAGCCGCTTCTTCAGTTCTGGTCAGATCACTGGTGGACACTGCCTTATATCTATCTGAAGGGAGGAGCCAACTACACTGAAACTGTAAACAGCTATTGTTTACAGTTTCAGCCTAATTGGCCTCCATTCAGCCTTAATGGCCCTGGCAAGTTCTATTATTCTCTTTGTTTCCTTTGTTTGCTTTGGGTCTGAGGATGGAGTTGTATATGGGGGACAGATTATGTCTAAGGCCCCCATTCCTTTCAAGGAAGGATTGTCTGAGCAGCGAAACATCTTCACTCTTACAACTTTTTGTCCGGTTCACAAATTTAACTTTGCCTTTTACTATGGATCAGACCTGGACGACGGAGGGACTACACAGACATCATGAAACCTAGCCAACAAACAGAAACTGTAAACAATAAATGTGTTCGCTTCAGTGTAGTTAGCTCCTCCCTTCAGATAGATATAAGGCAGTGTCCAACCAGTAATTTGACCAGAACTGAAGAAGCGGCTTGGATGAACGGCGGAACGTTTTTCTTTACATGGATCAGGAGCTCATTCCAAAGTTTCAGGACTATGATAGAAAAAGGACCTATCGCCTTTGGTTTTGAGACGGGATGGAGGAAGCGCAGTGAGGTTTATCTGAGGGCCCGAGAGACTGAGTAAGAAACCAGGATATCAGACAGATATTTTGGGGCAGCATCATTAAGAGTTTTAAAAAGAAATAGTAAAATTTTAAAATTCTAAAGCCAATGGAGTTGATTTGGGAGGTTAAAATGTCTTGATTTTGTGGACATAATGCCTACAAAAAAAAAAAAAAAAAAAAAAAAAAAGTACAGAAGGGATTTTGAATATCTAATCTAGTATTTGAGTAAACTTGATCTTACTGAAAATTTGCATAAAAGTATTTTCATAGTTTATTACATTGTTGTATGTTTTCATCTTTAATAAAATATTTGAAATTTAAAAAATCATTAATTGTACTACTACAAACTAATAATAATAAACTTCTGGTTATGATCACGTCTGCCTTCCCATCAAAGTTTGCGTAACCTTTATATCCTCTCATTTTACTTCCTTCTAAACCACTGAAATGCTCTATATAAATATTCCCCATGCCAAATAGTTAAAACTGGAGTGATGTGGTCTCTTTTTTTGGTACCTGGCTGCCGCACTGGTGGTTATAAAGGCATGGATAATTGTTGCCAAGTTTTTGGGAGATAGGATTGGTTTTAATTTAGCTATGGTACGGAGTTGGAAGAAAGTGTTTCTAATAACATTTCTTATTTCTTTTTCAAAATTTAGGGAGGAGTCAAGATAAAAACCAAGATTTCTGACTGAACTGCTAACACATAACATATTTAGATCGCCTTGATACCTTTTATTGTTTTGTAAATGCTATATTCACAGAAATATCGCAACACAATCAGCGTGCATCCCTCTAATGAAACTACTGCATCAGATCAGGTTTGTGAAGTCATAGTGTAAAGTTTTGTGTTACGCTTTTGCATGTTTATGGAGAACCGTCGTGTGGGAGCATGAGTGACATATATACGCTTGTGGGCTGAGCTTTGGACATAATTTTACTGCTAACCGTAAGAAGGGTTCGAATAGTATCCAGGAGAGATCGCTAGATTATTCAAACATGCATGGATGACTTATAGAAGATGAGGAAACGTTAACATGTAATTCAGAGAGTTTTTACTGAAAGAAAAACTAACTCCCAGGCATGTGTCCAAAACAAAGTAATCAACAAGTTTAAACAGTAGCATGTGGAAAGTCTGAAAAGGCTTCCTCCAGAAGATAAAAAATTGTCAAAACCGATTGCAAAAAAAAAAAAAATCCTTGTTTTGCCCAGGCAATCTCATTTTTGTCAAGCATAAAAATCCAAAAACAACTCAAATTTGTATAAAATGAAAATATCACTAGCTGTTTTAAGTATTTATTTAAAGTGGCTCACTTTAATTTTGTTAGCTTTGGTGTTATTCGTGATAGGTAAATGTTTGACAGACAGGTGAGAAGGAGGCTTTGTGGATTTCTATTAATAATTCTTTTTCTCATGACAGACACTTGCACAAATGCTGGAAGGCTGAGATAAAGTTGTCACAAAAAGTCAACCTGTATGTCAGTTTGGCAACTTTTACATTTTTATATGGAATCTAGACAACTATGGCCCTGTTACTACATGTACCAGGGTGGAGTAACGTGCTGTTTTCCCATCATGCAGCCCACCTCCGACAGACACCGCAAACCGTTCGCCCACCGTCTCCTCTCGCGTCACTTCACATCAGTTTACACATGTTCTTTCTCAGCAATAATTAGGCAATAAAATGCTGCGTGACCGAGTTCAATACAAGTTTTCACACGGCGGCGTTTCAGTGGCGCAGTAGAGCGGAGCCGATGTGAAGTGAGTCTGGAAGATGCGACTGGCGACGTCCTTACCAGCAGATGGCGGTAGCGTTTAGACCAGGCGTCTCCAAGCTGTAGCTCCGGAGTTACCAGTAGCTCTCCACCATTTCCCAAATAGCTCGCCAAGGGATTTCTGCATTATACGTAGTGTACTGAATAACTCAAAATTGGATGAATGAAAAGCCTATTACCATTGTAAATGTATTATTTTGATGAATAACTTTGTGCACTCATAAATGTATAAATGTATAATATAAAAGAAAAATTCAAATCTGTTAACTGGACATAAAGTTCTTCAACTTTTTGTCTAGTTGACAGATTGGAATTTTTCTTTTACTATGGATCATACCTGGATGACTGAGGCATTACACAGACGTCTAACTGTACCCATCTAAGACTTACAGTGGCTCTTATTTCTTGTGACCACTAAAATTAGTAGCTCTCTGGCATTTTTGTTTTGTAAAAGTAGCTCACCGCAGGTAAAAGGTTAGAGAACCCTGGTTTAGGCTATAAGAGCCATCGACTTTGACCCTCGCATACTAACTGGCCGTGTCCCTCGGCTCTCCATGCTCAGGTACCCGCAGTGTTTATTTAATGAATGTAAAGTTCATGCAAAACTTTGGTTTGTATCATAAGCCTGTGGTTAGGCAATGAAGGCTCCTGGGTGTTTTTTGTCTACATGCCGGAATGGTGTGTGTGTCGACTTTCGGCTCTTTTATGAGATTTGAATCTTTTGGATCCCTTCATTTCAAAGAGCCGTTCAAAAGACTGGCTCTGTCACTATTTATTTATTTATATGACAGAAGCCAATGTGAGAACGCATTTTAGCTACAAACTAATCACAGAGAGAAACGACCAAGGCTTAAATGTGTTTAAAATGGTTCAAACTTTCTTTGGAATTATCCATAATCGAAATAAAACAATAATATTAATGTTAAAACTAACTGTTATTATGATGCCAAATCTGTTTTTTGTGCACAAATCTCTCACTCGTGTCGCCTGCTCTGCTTCTGAGCTGATTCTTGTGACGGTTCATTGTCAATCAGTATAAAAATGCAGACAAATTAAAAAGCAAAAATTTGGAAATAAAAAATGAGATTTGGATCCAACCGTTCATGTTAAGGAACCGTTCAAAAGAGCCGACTCGTTCATGAACATCACATCACTAGTGTCAGGTCCCACACCAAGCAATGTCTCCCCGCACTTATGTAAGCTGGTGCTGGGGATATGGGTGACTCAGGGCCTTGCATTAATAGGTCACCACATTGTTATTATTGTTTACAGATGGAGAGGATAAGCTTCGGAGCTGCAGGATGAGCGCGGCAGCCTCGTCTTTCCTTGTTTTTGTATTTAATAGAATGTGACAAAGCAATGACTGTGTCCGACTCTTGTACAAACAAATGACCACTGTATTTGGCAACTGGGCTGGATCTGTGTGTTTTCCCCTGATGACATGATCAGATAGGGACTTGCTGCATAAAACTGAAACGCTGATTCCCCATGTTTAGATCTGACTCTGGGCACCAGCAGGACTTATGTGCTCGTACTTTGTGGTTCTAGTCAGGACCCGAGCAGCAGCGTTCTGGATGTACTGCCACTGTCTTAACGCTCGTTTGGAAAGGCCAGTGAGCAGGACGTTACAGTAGTCTAACCTACTGGAGACAAATGCACGGATAAGTCTCTCCAAGTCTGGTTTAGACAGTAAACCTTTTCATTTTTCCAATGTTTTTTTAGATGGTAAAAAGCTGCAGATGTTATTGATTTGCTGTGGCTGTTAAAGTTCAAGTCCGAGTCCATTATTACTTCTAGATTTCTAACCTAGGGGTTGCACACAATTTTGTATTTTTAAATGATGACTCACAAAAACGAGAAAAAACAAAATCATATCTGAAGGAGCGACGCAAGAAACGCAAATGTTCAAATAATTTCATATCGTCGACACAGAAAGCTTTTGTCACTTGTAGACTTGCTCACGGCGGGAAGAGTAACCAAAACTTTAACTCAACCAGGGGCACTGTTATACTGTCAAATGTGTTAATCAAGTAGCAGTAAAAAGATGATGTCTGAAACCTACTGAGGAATAAATGTACTTAAGTAAGTGTAACTACCCACCTGGGCTTGTCACTCCTGTCACTCACCTGCCAATCACAGCCTACTGCCTTTGCCTCTCAACCAATCACATCTCTCACTCAGGCGAAACGTGCCTGTTAACCCTGCTCATATTCAGACTGGCACTAAACCCCTGAGGATATTTACATTACAATTTACTGCTTTCTGCTGTGTAGCGTAAACATGAGGATATAGTATATTCACATGGAGAGTAGATAAAGAACAGAGAGAACACGTTTCTTATCCATGCAATGTAACCCAAAGCTAATCAAAAATTCTAAGAGTTGTGTAGAATTTTTTTTAAAAATTAAATTACATTACGAGACAAAAGTCCAACACTATCAATTTAAAACATCTTCTGTCGTTTAATTACGTTGATGCATTACAGGGACCAATGGGGCCAGGAACTGAAGATGGGGCAGAGCAATATGCAAGTTCATCATGCAGTGTTTTCATGTATAAATAAAGAGTTTCATGTGTAAAAATGTCAAAAATTACACATATCTGAGGGGTTAAAATGTCTTGCTTGATTTTGTGGACATAATCGGTACAAAAAAGAAAAAAATACAGAGCGGATTTTTAATATCCAATTTAGTATTTGAGTAAACTTGATCTTATTGAAAATTAGCATCAAAATTCAAAAGTATTTTTAAAGTGTGTTACCTTGTTACTGTATTGTACTAAATAATTATAAACTTCATGTTATGATCACGTGTCTGCCTTCCCATCAAAGTTTGTGTAACCTTTATATCCTGTCATTTTACTTCCTTCTAAACCACTGAAATGCTCTATATAAATATTCCCCATGCCAGAGACAACAGGTGCAAACAGGTAAAACAGGTGAGGCAGGACCAATCAGATGGATTATGCTAATGAGGGGGAGGCGGCTTGAGTGAGAGGAGACTCGGTTGCGCCACACTGCTCCTTCCAAGTGTTCAGGACGGAAACAAACCCATGTTTAGCTAGCTTTAGTTACTTTTTAGCTAGTAGATTTAGGGCTTTTTATACCCAAGAAATTCCAGTTTTTAAAAAATTTGGGTAAATGTTTAGACAAGTTTTTGAAACATCCTTCGTACTCAAATTCTCATCTAAGCCTGCAATGTTCCTGCTATGCATAACAATTCTATGTGCAGGTAAGAAATCAAAATTTTATTAAACTTTTATTGAAATATATTTAACAATACACTGTAAAAAAAAAAAAAAAGTTTATTATTTGGTAAAAAGGTGTTAGCTTAGAATGTAACTGACTATAAATTAACTTGAGCCTACATATGGTTGAAAAACAGCTACTAAAAAAACTACTTTTAATATTTGGGGTTTTTTTTAAGTTGTTGTTTTTTGTGGAACATTGTGGAGAAAAAAAAGCATAAAAAGAAGATTTTTTTTTTTTTTTTTTTAAGTAGGCCTATCTTAAACAACTGCTTCTTACTGTATAAACATTACCTCAACTTTCCATTAAGGTATTGTCTCGTCTTATATTTGCACATAGTTGTTTTTTTCACTAAAGAAAAACATTTTTAAAAGTAGGATCACTGTGCAAGCATTTATCTTTTGTACACTGCAGCCCTTGGTGGTGTAAGTTTTCCCTTGGTTGTCATGGCGACGGGGCTCATCCAATCGCACGCTGACCTCCTGTCCCCAGACTCAACTCAGTAACGTCTGTGGGGAGTATATGGGACTTGGTGGTGTGTTTTATCTTTTCTTCTATAAGGCGTGGCCCATACATTGCGAAGAATAGTCTATTGTAAGAGCTGATAATTGAGGTGTTTGTGAAGGAAAGTGGATACTGTTGTTTGGGATTGATGTCAATGAGACTAACAACTAACTAACTTAAATGCTCCAATTTTTCTTTTGAGTTTCCTTCTGGGTTTTTGTTTTTTTAGGTGGAACTATAGTACCACCCCTTTTAGGTTTTCTCACATTTTCACACGTTAGTGCGCTTTGTGGACCGACTCCAGTGCGCACTAGATTTTGTTCTGTTTCCTTTACTTTTGGGTTGGTCTTGTTCACACACACCACGCACTCGTCAGACGGACGTGTCAAACAGCAGCTCTGCATCGCCCAGTCATACAAATATACGTGATCTGAGCGATTGTTCGCCCAATTCCAAGAACTTTTACTGTCACAGAGGACTGCGTAGGTCGGCCCGAGGTCAGCCGCCCCGCACTCGCCCCGCTCCAGAGTGGAAGTGGGGCCGCTCTGAAACCTCTTTTTTCAAGCGCTCTCTTATAATGCTCTGTTCCACGCTGTGATGTCATCAAGTGGTAGTTTTAAAGTTATACTAACTAATAAAATACTAATAATAAAGGGTTACATGAATGAAACTAAACAACTCCGGGCATGTTTTTGATGAGGTAACAACCTTCTAACCTGGCTAAAAGCTCACAGGAGTCAATTTTGTGTAATATAGGACCTTTAACCTGCCTAAAATGAGAGCGCAAACACCCCTGTGGACCCGGGCCTGAATAGAGACTGCCACAGAAATTCTATTACATCTTCTGGTACACCATAAAGATAATTTTCAGTGAGGCTAAAACAATGCTCTCAAATGCTTCCAGTATCACCACTCAATGACATCGCAGGGTGGAAGAGAGTGTTTTCAGTTTGAGAGAACAACACAGCCTAGATATGCAGGATTTGCGTGTTAAACATGTGTGAATGAAATAAAAACGAACTACAGGTATGTTTGTGATTAGGATTATAGCATACATCCAAAATTTGCGCAATATAGGCCCTTTAACAAGTAAAAACAGCAAACCACTAACTATTCTGAAACAAATGGGATTTTTGTATTAGTTTAGTAAGAAAAAAACAACATTTTTTCTCCCCAAATAGTTCAGACCTAGTAAAAATTCAAGAAAATCTAAGAACTACTCAAGTACTGATATGTTTGTTCATAAAGGGTTTTGCCTTGTTTAATCTCCCTGGTCCAAACCCTGTTATTTTCTGGGTGTATTCTGAGTCCCTCTCTGTCTGCAGTATATACACTCCATTTGAAATATATTGTAGCAGAACTTTGAAATAGTTTTTCTTTCTTTTTATGATGGCCACTCTTAGAAACCTGGAGGAAAACTCTTAGCTGTGGCTGGTGTGTGAATGCACCTTGGGCCTTGGGTCGAGCTGAGAAAATACTTTTCTCAAAATAACCTTCAAAGTTTGTCTAGCTGGAGTGGACACTGGTCTCACTGCTGTATTACCTATGTGCCCAGATATTAAGTAGGTTATATTGGACTTAGGGTGACGGTTACTGCTGCTACTACTGCAACTCTATTACTACTACTACTACTAGGCCTACTACTCCTCCTACTGCTGCTGCTAACAGATTATGTAGGTTATATTGTAGCTGGGGTGAGAGTCAGAGATGGGCAACTTTGTGTATAATATAATTTGAAATCTTTAGTTTTTAAGTTATGCAAATTTAGAATAAAACTACTACTACTACTACTACTACTACTACTACTACTACTACTACTACTACTACTACTACTACTACTACTACTACTGTAACTGTTACTGTTGCTACTACTACTACTTCTACTAGTACTGGTACCACTGCTGCTATGGTTGCTAGTGCCACTAATACTACTACTGGTATTTACTGGTATTGCTTCTAATATTGCTACTGCTACTATTGCTGGTGCAACTCCTGTTACTGCTACAACACTTTACCACCACCACACTATGGCTGGTATGTGAGTGCACATTGGGCCTTGGGTTGAGCAGAGAAAATAGTTTTCTCAAAATAACCTTCAAAGTTTGTCCAGCTGGAGTGGAAAGTGGCCTCACAGCTTTAGTCATACCTCAAGTTATTATGTAGGTTATATTGTGCTTAGAGTGAGGGTTACTAGTCCTATTACTTTTACTCTACTACTACTACCGCTAGTGGTGCCAAGAAGTAGCTGGAGTTGACAGTGACCTCACTGCTTTATTCATACCTGACAAGTTAATATGTATATGTCTTGTAACTAAGGTGAGGGTTAGAGGTGGGCAAAATGGTGTACAACAATGTATGCAAAGTCCTTAGTATTTAGACCTACTACTGCTACTGCTACTACAACTGCCACTGCTACCACTACTAGCCCTACTATTGCTACAACTGCTACTACTACTACTACTACTGCTGCTGCCACTGCCACCACTACTACGACGACTTCTGCTACTACTACTGCTACAACTCCATCCACAGACCCAAAACCAAAACCAAAAAAAAAAATAAAAAAAAAATAGGGAAAGCCAGAGAATGCTAAAAGCTGTGAGATCACCCATTAGGAGCTTAATCGATCATGTAAAATACGACTGGGGTGACAGTTCATACCTCAGAGTAGTTCAATGGACTTAACTAATAACAGATACTACTCACTGTTAACAACAAGGGTCTGTTAGCTCCTCGCTTCTGACAAATATAATTTTCATTTTCGATGGAACCTACCTGGGCCGAACGACTGATTACACAGCCAAAAACTATAACATAAACAGAACACAGGCATTTATAATACTGAAAATCAAATTATGTATAGTGGCCATTCAAGACGTTAAAAGCAATAATTTTAGCGTATTTAAAGTAACACGGTAAGGTTTCTTCTCTATACTATTGCTTAATTAAAACCTGCAGGTCTATACTGTACAATGAGTTCCACTTCTTCGACAAAAGACGCCCACATAACGTTACAAATTATACCTGTTCGGGCCTATTACTGTAATTAGTTGCAATTACAGTTAATTATAATAAATCTTAAGCAGGTCGCAGCAGTGCATATTGTGAAGAGAATATGGTGCGAGGTTATTGTTAGCTTTACTTTAGCGAGTGCATTTAAAACCCAGACTGAATCATGCTACTGTCTGCATTCTAACTCCAATGATACCAATGGGAAAGTATAATCCCCCAGTAATTGCCTGAAGAAGAGGATTAGCTAGCTACCACCTTCCATTACATGCATGCAAATGAATGGCAAAAGAAAAAGTACTCTGTTAAGTGTTTAAAGTTTGTTGTTTGTACAAAACTACTTGTTTGTATTTTTGTAAAGGTATTTTTACTACTTTTACAATTAATTTTCATTTTACCCTCATTGTATTCATAAAGGCATTTGTATAAATAAAAATATGTCGTAAAGTTGTCATTTTAAAACATCCGAATAATTAATAAATAGTGAGGACTTTTACTTTAATAGAATTTTGAGAGAGTGGCAGGGCAGACGTCGGTAAAGGTTATCGGTTCAGCTGCACATACTCGTGTGTCTCACATTGTTTACTTCACTCCACAAAAGGGATGGAATCTGGTGTAAAACATGTCAATAAGATCATATAATCATGCAGAGGATCTCCACAGGGTTGTGCGCTTTCTCCCCCACTCTTCTCTCTGTACCCAAACTGCTGCACCTCCAACCACCACTCAATAAACGTTATCAAGTTTACAGACTCATCCAGGACTCCAGGACTCAGGGGTCAGATCACAGCTGACCTTTCTTACCCTGGACACGGACTATTTTACTATTATATACGGTGCGCCACTCCCCTCAGGCAGGAGACTATGGATAATTCGGGCCAAAACCTCACACCACAAGAACAGTTTCTTCCCCCCAAATCAAAATTGTAATTTGAATGGTCGCAATCAGCAAATTGCAGAGACTGAAATGATCTAAGTAGCGTGATTTCCACTGCGAATAATCAAAACGGTTATGTAAAAATCCCGCCAACACTAGCGTTTAGACCATTACAACCTTTTTTTCTGAAATGCATCTGATTCGTAGTTTATATGTTCAAATTTCAGTTTCCATAAAAGTGAATGCTGCTGGGCATCTTTAAACTAAATCCACTTTTTTCGCTGCTAAACTGTGTGCTGTTTTAATACCATTATCTAATGTCCCTAGTCATTTTGGCAGCATTAGTGCAAAGTAGGTATATTTGCAGCTTTCTTGTCAAAAATGCCTAAATTTAAGTTTGTGCTTCCTTCAGTGGCCTCTGCAATTTCCAGTAGTTGGTGACATCACGCAAGACTGCTCTGATCACAGCCAGGTGTTTCTGATTACAAACACCTGGCTGCAGGGGCGGAGTTTGAAGTGTGGATACCTGTTAGACCAATCACACTGTTCTTATACCCCCAGACCCCGCCCCTTCTTCCCCCTCACTTTTTTTCTTTAGTCCACAGGCATTGCCCAGTTCAGCAGCTCTGTTTGAAATGTGGTTGTGGATGAAGTTTAGGTGATTAGCTCCACTAAAATTCTATAAAAGCAGATCTATTTGAAATGTGGTTGTGGATATAGTTTAAACTTGTATAACAAAAAAATTACTTTCCTAATTGTTCAGCCATACATTGTCCCTTCATGCGCATATGAGTGATTAAGTACTTCTTTCACATGTGTTGTGTCTGCAGAGCTCCGAGGCGCGTGGACCATGGAGCTGGTCGACAGTGGGCCTCAGACCATGATGAAAGCCCAGGGAGAGAGCGTGGTTCTGGGATGCAGGTACAAGCCCAGCCCTGCTGACACTGGAGACCTGGACATCGAGTGGTCTATAGTGAGCCCGGACACAACCCAGAAGGACCAGATGGTGAGAGAGAGGGATTAGCTGTGTTGTCTGCTATAATGTACAGGGAAATGGTTGTTGTTGGTTCAAAGGACACTTATTAACCAACATTTACTTTTTTTAAACTTTTAAACATGTTGTGTATTAAGCATGAGGAGACAATAACATTTAGCTGTGTTGTCTGCTATAATGTACATGGAAATGGTTGTTGTTGATTTAGGTTTAAAGGACACTTATTAGCCAACATTGACTTTTTTAAAACTTTTAAACATGTTATGTTATTGTCTCCTCATGCTTAATGCACAAGTTCCATTAATCCAAAGTTATCTTCTCTGACTGTTCAAAAATGCTCTGTTTGCATTTTGCCCAAATTGTTGTGTCACAGGTAAAAAATTTTGCTTCTCCTATGCAGTTTAGACCGTAAACCATCACCAGACTCATTCTGCGGTTAAGTTGTGTCCTCAATGAACACATGGCTCTGTTAGCATAGTGATAAGAACATTTGTTTACTTTACATTGTTCACTGCCTTTGCTGACAGCAGTAGGAACTGCAGTGACTAAATAGCTAAATGGAAACCGAGGTGTAGTTTATAAAGTATGTTTGAGTAACCCTTTATTATTAGTCTGTCTAAATCTCCACAGCCCAAAATGCTTTGTACCACTTTGTGATGTCATGCAGTGGTTGTTTTTAAGTTAACAGCTACCTTTTACCTTTTAATTCAGTAGAGACTGGCAATTCAAGGGCTGAAATGATTCAAATGATTCTAGTGAAGGTGTATGGAGTTTAAAAACACTGTTGAGCACTTCCTGTATTACCACATGACATCACAAGGTGGAACAAAGTGTTTTCTGTTTGAGGAATGAACTCAGGCTAAATATGCAGGGTTTGTGTCTTAACCATGTGTGAATGAAACAAAGCAAAACTCTGTTTATGTTTGTGATGAGGAAACATTATAACATAGAAAATAGCATAATATGGGCCTGTTAAGTCTAGGATCCTGGGATAAATATATGTAATATTCTGCATTCACACTGTGGAACTGGGCCTATATAACTGGATGTGATGGTGGCCCATATTTTAAAGTTTGATGCTGAGGGTATATCTACATCCAAAATCTGATCACTATCTGATTTATGAAGATAAAAAATTATTAAAATAAAATGGACATGCAACTGTGATAACTCACAGTTGCATGTCCTTTAAGTATCATTTTAAAGATCTAGAAATCACTTATAAATCAGAATTTTGGTGATCTTGTAACCACAGCAAGATCTTGTAAAATGCCACCACTTTTTGAAAATATTCTGAAGAAAAAAAAATCACTGTTGCCAGTTTTGTTTCATGCAGATAGACAGTAATTGGAGAGATTAACCATAGACCAGGTCAGCAAATGTTTATTAAAACCCAAATTCTGTCCTCCAGCCGAATTTAAAACTCTGAGCTGTTTAGAATAGTCTGATTGCACTTTAACACAATCTACAAATCTTGGCCAGTCATTCTCTGCTACTTACATTCTTTCAAAATGTTTCATGTAGTTTCACTTGCATTATCTAACTTGCATATTCTATATATATGGTCACATAAATACTTGAAGAAAAATATATCCTTTAACCTTGTAGGCACAGAGAGACATTATGAAAAGAATAGTAGAAAGTCTAATAACAGCTGTAGCACACTCACTGACATGGCCACGGTTCGCTCTCTCTTACGGAACTGTCCTTGGGCAAGATACATCATCTGCCTCGCCTCCAGTCTTAGCGTACACTGCTAGTTAATAATGTATATGAAATAGATCCATAGATAGTAGTGTTGTCACGATGCTAAAATTTCAAACCCGATCTTGATACTAAGGAACAGACTCGAGACTAAATACCAATTCCGATACCACGATGATGATAAAAAACACTCTGTCTTTAGACAATAGTATGTGATTTTCAACATTAGATATTAGTACTTTTTATATTACCGTGTGGCCTTATATCTGTGTAATCCCTCAGTCGTCCACGTAGGTCAGTCTAATCATAACTAATTCGTACTTTATGTTAACATTATGGTTGCTAGGTAACAGAACTGGAATTACCTTTGCCTCCTTCCACTGGTCATGTCCAACCAGGAAGTAAAATTATAAACTTCACCTGAATAAAAAAAAAAAAAAAAAGACAAAACAAAGCAAAATGTTTGGTAATATCTTAAACATAATTATTTTAACTATGTTTCAGTGAAAAGTACTTCAACCTGTCATATGCAGTTTTGAATGTACACTCAGCTTTGTCCTTGTTTTCCAGCTGGTCTCGTACAGTGGCGGCATTAAGTACGTGCACTCGGAGAACCCTCTGTCCAAAGGCATGACCTTCTCCAGCCCTGACCCCGCCTCCTCTGGGGACGCCTCCCTCTCCATCCCTGCAGTGAGCCCCGCCCACAGCGCCACCTACCAGTGCAAAGTGAAACAGTCCCCCGGGGTGGACACTCGCAAGGTGTCCCTGCTCGTCCTGGGTGAGTCCGGATTGGGTTACATCGCCACATGTCACCCGGGTGAATTATTCATGTGGGTTAGCCTGTTGTCTAGTCAGTATAGGTGTAATTTAATGTGCCCATAAAGGACTTGCTCTTTTGTTTTTCAGTGTGAGGCACATTCATTTAGTCTTATTTTAACAATTTAAAGGTGCACTGCATAGCCTTTTTGGGGGTAGGAGGTATGTCTGCCACTTGTTTGTCTCCATGGAGATGTTTTCTATCTTCAAGCGGACCAGCATCTCACAGTAAAAATGTTTTTCCAAGTTACTGTTTGGCAATAAAAATGTTGGTCATTTTGGCAATAGGGCATATAACAAAAAAAACAAATCTACAAATCACAACTGCCTTAACTGGCAGATAGAGGACACATACAAGTTTTTCTCATTCTTAGTATATGAACAGGCCATGCCTCATGTGAAAGCTTAGAACCTCCAGAATTCACTCACTTATTACAGCAGACTCGCAACCGTCCTAAAT
>KN485639.1:78672-93557 GCA_000787095.1 Periophthalmodon schlosseri | reverse complement strand
GCGTGTGAACTATGCACACAATGACGCTTTATATTTTAAAAATGATCCCTTTTTATTCAGTCTTCAGTCCTGTCAATCGAAAAAACTCCACAAGACATTTCTTTCAACATTTTGTCTCAAGGTTGTGCTAACTCACACCATGGATTCTGTACTCACACAGGAGGTCAAGTGTCAATAGAAACCCACTCAACAACTAAAGGACCTTATGAAAAGCACTGTACTGTTATGAAATGTGAAAAACCAAACTAGTTCATTTTAAACTGTTTGCAGTCGTCCAAAGTTATTCCTCGCTTACCTTATGCATTCTGAGCATCCAATATTCGCTGCTGAGTTCAAGCACTTTTTCACAACTCTTGCTACCGCGGTAATGCTAACTACAACTACCATGCTAACCACGCACTTCCTGATTCTCGGACAATAAAGTACAAGCCGGACTTATTTTGACCTCAAGACCTGCTCATATAATATATCTGTACAGGGGCGAGACACATTTTGCTCACACACGAGTTCAGGCCCTTTAGCAGGACTTGCTAAAGCACATATTAAAATGACTCCCATTGTTTAAAGTGTATACAGAGTTTGCTGACTGCATATTGTGCCAAACATGAAACAAAGAAGAGAGGACACAGAGCCCTCTTCACTTGACTATGATGTATTCTATGCAGCGTACTGTTTGTTCCAATGGGAGCGGCGGTGTCAGCTTTCTTTGTGCTCTGAGAAGCCAATTCTTCATATTCACAGCATGAATTCATAAAACCTCATATTTGCTGTTTTATTGAATGTAATATAGTCAGAAAAAATGTTTTAGGTACATGCAACTCTGTTAATGTGTATTTTAATATTAAAGCCACAGTATGTAACGTTTTCTTTTCTGCATCTCCACAAACTGGAGGAGGGCATCCTTCTGCTTGTTTCCATGGAAATGTTGTTGCTCTGGCTATAATCTTCTACAGTATGGCATACAATTATCTATCAATCTTCTACAGTATGGCATACAACTTATCTATTTCTACGGAGAATGTTCCGAAGTGTGGTTTTAACTTTGTATTTCCATGGAATCATACAGGTGATGTGCCACCTCCAGAAAGTTACAAACTGTATCTTTTAAATATTTAACCCGCAACAAAAGCAATGGCTCTTTGATAGTTCCTTAGCTCTTTTTTAGCAATTGAAGCAAAATTAACAAAAAATATATATATAAATGCCTTTTAAGTTTAATGAATACATATACATTTATACATTTAAGTAATATTAACCTATCTGTATCTTTAGCAGTGTCAGCTAGCATAATTTCTGTCTATTTATGTAATGAATAGCATGTGTCTAATTTACCTCGCTGTCTTTTTTCCTCTACCACTGTACTGCAAACAACAATTTTGACTGACATTTTAACTGTAAATCCCATCACACAGCAGTACTAGGTGGTTCTAAGCGTATCTAGGGACAAAGGGGGAGGAGCTACGTGTCGGGAGGGGAGTGGTCTAACTCTACGGTCTAAAGTGACACTTCTTTCTACAGCACCAACCTGAAATCTTTTTTTTCACATAACGGACCCGAGAAACTGTCTCTGGAAATGCAAAAACCAGTCAGCATCCTGTGTCATTCAGTGAAATAGTGGGTAGTTGTTATCCAAAACTTTGTGAGCTAGTTGTTTTTAGACTGCCAGCCAGAAAAGTACCTCTAGAATGGATTATATGGAATGCCTTGCCCAGAGACGACGCTGGCTAGCTCGCTGTGTCTCAAAGCTAATGCTAACTTTTGAAAAAACGTAAAACATAAAACAGACAACCAGTTAAATTAACTTAAAATGAAAGACTACATGATTCTCTTATCTCATCTTATTGTTTTTCTGTGTAGATTACTTCAGTTTGTGGAAGTTACATTTTTATCTACGCCTTAAAATTTGCTTTAGTGTTAGCACTGAGACAAAAAAAGACCTTTGTAAACCCAGAAGTGTCAGTGCTATCCACCCACAACTCACTGTCCACTGCCTGATCTTTGAATATATTTTAATTTTAGCATGACTCAGCAAAATCCCCACAAAGATTTCATTGGACAGGAAGTAGTTACGCTAACAGTGGGCTAGCCGTGCGTTGCCGTAATTGTAAGTTAAGATTGTTTTTAATTTTTAATTGTAAAAGACTCTAGAGCTAGTATTTATTCACCATAATCTACCAAGTACTTAAGTATGATCTTAATAAATTTTAATTAGCTTAACAAATAAATAAATTAGCATTTGTATGTGTTTGAGCAATACATTTTCAAGATATCTGAAACCATTTAAATTGGTCCACTCCCACTGACTAGAAGTTAGCCGGTTCAAACTTTCACTGCTGTTGTGCCCCTGAGCAAGAGACTTCATTCACTTTTTGGCTGGTTGCAAGAGGAAAGCCAGCCACCATTAAAACCGGACAAATGGTTTGCAGTAAGAATAAAAATCTGCGTATTTGCACTGATTTGGCTGGCAGTGTAAACAACTGTTACATCGAAATTACACAAATGAAATGAAACTGAAACGAACATGTCGGTAGATGGGAGGGACTTACTTGTGTGCACAAAGTCTGAGCAGTCCGGCGGAACACAAACAGATGGGGACAGGAACAGAGCGATGGAAAAAGAAAAGACATGGTGAAATGAAAACATGAGAGAGTCCGACCACATCCTCCACAAGAAGTGCAGACATATTCCTTTATAAACTTGGTTGGAAATATTACATTGAAATATTCTGTTGTTTTTATCAATTATTTTTGCAGCGTTTTGATAGTTTTGTTATCATAGACTAAACTAAACCTAAAACTCAACCGAAACTAAATCTAAAACTCAACTCAACCTAAACTCAACTAAACTAAACCTACAACTCTATAAAAACCAAAATTAACTCAACAAAATCTACAACTCAGCTAAACTAAACTAAACCTAAACTCAACTAAACTAAACTAAACCTACAACTCTATATAAACTAAACCTAACTCAACTAAATCTACAACTCAGCTAAACTAAACCTAAACTCAACTAAACTAAACCTACCACTCAAAATAAACCAAACTCAACTAAACTAAACTTAAACCTAACCTAAACTAAACCCAACCCAAACTCAAACTCAAACTCAACTAAACTAAACTTAAACCTAACCTAAACTAAACCCAAACCAAACTCAAACTCAACTAAACTAACCTAAACTAAACTAGACTAAACCCAACTCAACCTCAACTAAACTAAACCAAACCTAACTTAACCTAAACTAAACCTAACCCAACTCAAACTCAACTTCAACCTCAACCTTAACTCAGCTAAACTAAACCTAACTCAACTCAACCCAATCCAACCCAACTTAATCTCAAACTCTCAAACTAAACTAAACTAAAATCTTCAGGTATCAGTACATAAAAATTTGGTGGTACCCAGCGCTAAATTTCTCATATCTTCCACAACAATTTCCAAACATTATTTTAGGAAATAAAACATAAAAAATAGCAATATTAAGTAAAATGTGTCCAAATATAGTTTAAAAAATCCTTAAAAACACTCTAAAGGACCTTTAAGTAACATTTTGGTGAAGGATGTGGCGGACAATACAGTTTTATATTGAAACTGAGAAACAAAAAATGGAATTCAGGCAAATGCATGGGTAAAAACAGTGCATGCAACAGAACAGTATGATATGAAGCTGTAGCAGAGTGGTTATCCCGGGGTCAGGAGGCAGAGGTGCAATGACAGGGTCAGCCCAGAGGAGGCAGCAGACCATAGCCTCATAAAAAAAACAATAAAAGCAGGTCAAATGGAATACAGGGTCAAACATCTTCACACACAGAGGAAGAGGAAATGAATATGTGCTTAGCTCAGTGTGGAGTGTGTAAAAAATGATATATAAAAGACACTTTAGCAAACTGCATTAACCTAAAAGTCACAGTAGACAGAAGAAAGTACTTCAAATATTGCTACTTTACAAAAACATCACGCTGGGGGGGTTACTGCATGTATGTCTGTGGCGGAATGTTCAGCAGTTACCGTGGTGACACAATGCACACATTAGCAAACACAGCCTGATAAGTTTTTTTTAGATTGTCTGAAAACTCAAGAAAAAAAAAAAAAACACAAAATTGATTTAAACACATTTTAGGGAGCCTGTGATCAAAACAAGTGTTCATGGTAATGGTTATTTGAAAAGAACTAAGCCAAGTCAATACTTGATCAGACTGTGTTAAAAAAAAAAAAAAAGCTCAAATTAAAGTCAAACTTGAGTGACAGAGCTTCAGACAGAGCAGTGCCTCTAGTTAGCTTCACCCCCCAGGGCATGTTGACGACATCAGTATCTATACAGTCGCCTAAAGGCTCTGTGCACAGTGACAAACGCCGAGCTCACTGTTAGCATCACTACTTTCTGTCCAATTATATCGATATGAGGCTTTTGCAGAGTCGCGCTAAACGTAAAGGAACTGTATGTAGCCTGCGCTTTTACTGTTTTAAAAAAAAGTACTACAATCCCAAGTGTACCTGGGTTGCTGGTGCTTAAAACTTTTTTAGTAATAGAATGTAATTTTCAACACCAAATAATAATGCTTTTTTATGTTACCATGAGGCCTTATACTTATGCTTGTTCTGATAAAGCTAGATGTTTAAAATGTTCAGGAAAGCTCAAATTTTGTAACGTTAATGTGACTTTTTTAGTATCGATACTTGCTCAAATTAGTATCTAGCTTTGATATTAGTTTTAGTATCGATTGGTATCCGATTTTCGATACTTTTGACCACACTAGTTTAAACCAGAAAGAATGGATTTCAGCACTGAAACTGGCACCCCAAGTGAGAGACTCATGACTTATTCTGCTTTCTGATTGGATAATCATTGAAAACTGAAAAACAAAACCCCAAATAGTGTCAGATCGGTGCATCCTTAATCTAAATCTTACATAGATTTCCTTCAATGCGTGTGGACTTGAATGTACACGCCTTTAACCTCCACACCGTTAACATAAACACAATAACTCAACCTGTATTTTTCTGCAGAGGACCAACAGCTTAACACTGTAACTTCACATTTGAGTGACAAAATGCATGCTGACAGGGAGTATGGGTGAAAATGGCACTGTGTCGACAGGTGCGGCACGGTGGCTGCTGACAGGTGTAAGCATCGCCTGTCAAATTCTATTCAGACGCCGTGATTTCAAATAAGATTATTCCTCTGCCCACAAAGAACACAGGCGGGCAGGTGACAGTTTAAATGGCGCTGGAGATGGGGAGATGTGTGCGATGGCAAAGGTGCGCTCACTACGTTTACATGCACAGAGGACTCGAAACAACCAGATTCTTTGCCCCAAACCTGTCAGACCACTCTTGTCTCAGTCTACATGCAGGTCAAAGAACCAAATAGGTGTGAATGGGGGGCCAAGAGGCATTCAAGTGCGACTAGTAATTTAGCATTGGCATTCAAATTTTGCAGCTAATAAAAAATGACTATCATACACATAACCTCACCTTTGGCAGAACTACATAAGCAACATCTCATTTATGTTGAGCGTTTGATTTTCAGACATGCTAGGAACTGTGTTACTCTAGGGTGACCAGATCTTCAAAATTAAAAACCTGGAACACACCATAGACTGTATGAAGAAGTGGACTAAGTGAGTGTGATGTCACCCATAGCGTTCGTCTCCAGCCAAATGAAGCGCATCGAGGCTAGACATGAGTGAATTTGGAGCCGAGTTCCAAATTTGGAATTCCGATTGGGAGTATCATAGCAATCTAACAGCCAATCCGGAGCGAGGCTGTTGAAGGTAACGCCTCTTCCCGCCCGCACCGCTGGTTTAGCAGGGAGCGGGCGCTTAGCGACGCTGTCAGTCAAACCTGTTGCTAACACTAGCGGGAGTGACCTCAGGGAAAGAATGTGCCTGATTTGTCTGTTATTAATGTTCATATCTTGATTTTAGGACAAAGTAGCGAAATAAAAACATCAAGTTCATGTAGAGCGGGTTAATAAGAACATTTTAAGGTCAGAATTATGAGACTGATAGCACCATTTAAAGTGAATTTGAGTCAGTGAAGCCGGAAGTCCGCCCATGCTCACTTCCTATTTGGAACATGGCGGCTAGAAGGTTAGCTATGTCCATTTATATATACAGTCTATGGGACACACCTGGGTTGGGATGGTTGGTATAAATAAAAGAAAAGAGTGCGTAACATTGTTCATTCTCAACTCACTTCAGGTCATTATATAATCTGTGCATTTTTTTGACTTATGGTCATTTACAAGCACGGTTTTCTGTATTTTAGCTAAAGAAATGACTATATATTCCCTTTACTGTTGGAAGATCAGATTCAGATTCAGGTCAAAAGCAGGAACAACAAGGACATTTTTGGTATAAAACTGGGACAAATCACTGATTTTGGATTAATGTGCTGGGACACGGGACACAGGGCTCAAAATCTGGTCACCCTACGTTACTCACAATTTATTTGATCTATGCAGCACACATTAACATTGAACCTCCTGTAGTTTTCACTTTTATTTTAACATGGCGGAACAAAAACAAAACAACGTGTGCTCAATGGGTGCTCGGTAGATGGGGTGACCAGAAGTCCCTATTTACCCGGGACAGTGCCAGTTTTGAACCATCCCATATCCCGGTGAGTTTATCCCAAACCAGTGATTGGTTCCAGTTTTATACAAGAAATGTGTGTCCCTATTTTTGACTGACAGTAAAAAAGGGTCATGTATTGTCAAATGTTTTTGTTCAAACACAGAAAACTGTCCTTGAAAATCATCATAAAGACAAAAAGTGCACTGAGCTGCAAAGACAGAAGTCACTCATACTATATACTGTTTCACTGAGTTGAGAATGGACCAAGTGCTTAATAATGTTCTTAATTACATGCTCTTTTCACAAGTTTATTATTACAAACCACCCCAACCCGGTGTGTCCAAGTGTTTAATTTTGAAAATCTTGTCACCCTATCGGTAGAAAGGCTTTAGTTTGTCATCCCGGCTGAGCTAAAACGAGCGAGTAAACGTCCAAATGCACGTCTTATATTTGCGTGGCTGTTTCTCACCTCATGCAGTTGAATGCCTCTCCTCAACTCCTAATCAGACTGTGCTGTTACATGCAGCGGGCAAGTACACACAGTTCTCCAGTAGTTTAGAGTAGATTTAAACATTAAACTGTCTAGATTAAAGGGGAACAATATATAACAATAAAAAGTTTAAGGTGGAGGGTCCAAAACCTTCTTTTTCTCCAAAGATATGTTATAGACCCTTCCAGATAAAAAAGTAAATAAAATAAAATAAAATAAACATATAAATAGATCCTTCCGGGGTAACGTGTTTAGCTGCGCACACAGCCTGGTACTAATAGTAACATATGTGCAGAATTTACGGTGCTTGATGAAATAAAACTAATATTTTACTGTCAAACTGCATTATCGTCTAGCACAACGTTAGATTTAGGAAATGTTTATTATGTTGTAATTAACTTGTATGCTAATTTTGGTGCTAATTGCTAACATCAATATTCCATGTAAAACAGTGCTACACATGGCAACGGTTTTTCATAGTTTAGTAGTAGTAGTAGTAGTAGTGGAATGTTTGGAGGCTAGCGCTAACTGTCCCATTGCAAACGCATTGGGGTTAATGTATGGAACGGTACCAGCTTTTGGAATTCTGGTGTTCTGCTTACAAACACTGGAAGGGTCTAGAAGTCAGTTTAAGGGTTTAAGGGTTTTGTAACTTTTCTGGTGGAGGGTGAATAAATGCACAATAGTTTAATGCCATACTATGGAACATTCCAGGCAAAACAATTCCATGGAGACAAGTAGATGGCATGCCCTCTACCAGATAGGTTACTTACTTACTAACTAATAAAACTTGAACTCATTTAGACAAATATTTGAGCAAAGTGAAAATACTGCTATTGTATTAGTTTATTTTATTTTATTTTTTAAGAAATAAAAAACCCCAAAACATAATATTGATATCTTAGTGTTAGCGGTGAAAAGAACTGATTGAATTAAATCACAAAGCTAAGAGCCCCCCCATCACATTTCCTATTCTGTATTGGTGTAAAAACAAGGTCTACCTGACAGTTCGCCTAAAACACTTTTCATTCATGACTGGAGATTTGGACAAAACTGAAAATAATCCATTTACTTTGATTCTATCCAAAGTGCCACTCTGCTTCATGGGACATTTCACTGCAAAATAAGCCTGACAACAGCACGGGGCGACCGCCTCTGCTCGCTTTATTCAGGAAATGTAAGTGAAGATTTTGGCCCAACCTAAGAGCATTTCATCCCTTTATCGCTCTACATTTCACTTATATTCTGTTTGATTCGATATGCTTTTTGGAGGGTAGCCAGTCAACAGGTACAGCGTCGCAGCTCTTATCCAATTTTCCAGATTTTTTAAGTTTTCAAGTGGGACCAAAACTGAACCGTTTTAAGATCTGCGACCCGCTTGGCACCAGAGTCGTTTCTATAGCGATTTCTATTCATTTATTTCGATTCCCGCAAGGATGACCTGATTTTGAATACTTGATTTTTTATCTAGTTTTAATTTATTTATCAAGTTTCTAAGAATTGTGCGTGTACATTATCAGCTAAAACCTTTTTGGCATAGTAGGCGTTAAGAATTTTCCCATTGAAAATATACAAAATTTCCAGTACCATAGACTGTATATAGAAGTGGACTAAGGAAGTGTGACGTCACCCATAGCGTTTGGCTCCAGTCAAATGAAGCTCATCGAGGCTAACAGTTATAGGGCCGACTTTGGAGCCAAGTTCTATATTAGGAATTCCGACCACGAGTATCATAGCAACCAAAGAGCCAATCCGGAGCGAAGCTGTTGAAGGTACCGCTGGTTTGGCAGGGGGCGGGCGGTTACCAACGCTGTCAATCAAACCTGTTACTGACGCTAGCGGGAGTAACCTCGGGGAAAAAAGGCAGCTGATTTGTCTCTTATTAATGTTCATATCTTGAGTTACGCACACAATAGCGGAAAAAAAATAAAACCAGGGTCATGTAGAGCGGATTAATACGAACATTTTCGGACCAAAATGACGAGTCGAGTCGATGGAGCAGGAAGCGCGCCCATGACCACTTCCTATTTGGAACACGGCTGCTAGCAGGTTAGCTATGTCCATTTATATATACAGTCTATGTGGGATACCTGATTTTCACACTGTGGAAGGAGGAAGTAGGAATTAGGCCTGTCACGATAGCCAATTATGAACCGCAATATATCGCTACAGAGAAATACCACGATAAACGATAATACTGAAACTATTTCATGCCACTGACACAAAGAAGGATAATCCCAGCAAACCAATTTAAAAATATACAGTATCATTAAAAGACATGAGCTGTAACAAGTAAAAAGCAGAAATGAAGCAATAAAAGTTACTTGTTCAACCTTCTACAGCTCAAATCTTATCGTATTGCAACAAAAATAACAAAAATCTCCCCATTACTGCAAAGAAAAAGTCTCCATTTTATCTGGTTCCATTTATGGTATTGAACGATAAATCGATACAGTAATTATCGTGACAGGCCTAGCAGGAATTTAAATCTTTCTAACTTGTCCATAGTTCTCACAAACCCTTAGGGACACTGTTAATATCCACATTTTTTCAGGTGCGTGTACAGATCTACAGCTTTTTTCAGACTGCAAAGTGAAACTGGGGTGGACCGCCCAAGCACAGCCAATCAGAGCGCTGCTTTTGGCTCTTACTTCCAGGTTCCACGAGAAATAAAATGACTTTATTATTAACTGCAGACAATGCGCAGTGGTCTCATCTGTCACAAAGTGCTGCTTTTACAATGTACTGTGGGGGAAAACACAAAATATATCAATTTTCCAACAAAAAAGTCAGGTACCCCAGTTTTAAGGGGATGTACCTCAGTTTACAAATGGGCAAGTGAGCTAAATAATCAAATGTTTTTTATAATATTATACATTTTTATGATTTGAGTTTATGATCAAAATTTAGTTGTAGAAAAAACATTAAAAAAGCAATATACTCAAAACATGATACAGTATGGTTTCGTAAATAAACCTATCTCTGTATTTTCAGTTTCCATTATTTATGCAATTTCCCAAACATAATTAAGTCACAAAAACGGTAACTTCATCTTACGTTGTGACATCCCCCACGCAGATTTAAACACCAACTGCCAACTTAAAATCCTTCCCGACATCTCAAAACAGGCGCTAAACTACGCCACTACGATGAAAGTTAAAATACAAAGTTAAAATGAAGTATTACGACAAAAATGAACAGGGTTATACAATGGACAATGTAGGACCGGCGTCGGACATTCTGGGCAAAGCAAATGAATGGACAAAATGGAGGTCAGACGTCAGGATACATATATAAAACACTGGCATTAGCATAGCATTCACACCATATTATACTCTCATAATGACAGAGATTCGGAACATGGGTGCGCACAGGCAGCGTGTCGGGTGGGGACACAGGGGGCGGGGCAGGTGGTACTTACGGACAGGCTCAGTCTTAAAGCTCATGGGCACGCTGGACTCCCCCTCGCCTTTGCCGTTGATGGCCGACATTCGCACCTCGTAAGAAGTCTCCGGTTTGAGTCCCGTGATGGTGATCTTTGTCAGGTCTGAAACGAAACGGAAAGATAAGACAAGACGTTAATGTTATTTTAACGTTAAATGTGCTGTATTAAAGGAACTGTATGTATGTTTTTTTGTTTTTTAGGGCTAGCCAGGATGCTAATTGGTGTGAAACCACTCATTAGGGGCTTGAATGACTATGCTAAGTAGGACTCAGGCACAGCGCACACTTAGGGTAGCACAGTAGACCCAGCCTACAAACAGAAACTGTAAACAATAGGGTTTTGAGTTTCAGTGTAGTTAGCTCCTCCCTTCAGGTAGATATAAGGCAGTGTCCACCAATAATCTGACCAGAACTGAAGAAGCAGCTTGGATGAGCAGCGAAACGTCTTCACCCCTACAACGTTTTTGTCCAATTGACAAATTTTATTTCTCTTTTGCTATGGATCAGACCTGGACGACTGAGGGATTACGCAGATATTTTTGGGGTTTTTTTAGCCCATAAACACGACTTATCTGCGTCCCCAGATACGAGGTAAACATGTTCAAATCAAATATAGCTTTTACTGATAACAAATGTAATGCGGATTTATTCTTAATTACAAAAACATCGGACATGATGGCCATTTATTTGGTGTTTCAGTTCTCAAGAAAATTATCCAATCAGAAACCAGAATGAGCCTCACATGAGTCTCTCCAGTTGGTTTAAACCTAAAAGGACTCTCTCTGATTTGAATCGTCACTACCTAAACCCCAGCACCTGCAGCCAATCATGAGTGAATTCTGGAGGTTCTGAGTTTCCTTTTTAATTTATGTAGGGGAACACAATGAGAGCGCTTGGCCTCTCTTTTTCATGGACAAACAAAACAAAAGTATATAAGTCCATATAAAACATTAAAAACAGGTGCAGGTGTGTGTATAAAAGTAAAAACCAGATTATTAAATTGCATTTGTGTCACCCCAGTATCCAGTTTTGCTTTTCCTTGAAGTGTATTCCATTTTTGTGACGCAAAACAGCTAATGGCCTGTCCATATACTGAGAAAAACTTGTATGTGTCCTCTGTCTGCAGGTTAAGGCTCTGGCAACACAGGTTCAGTTGTAATTGTAGTACATTTTTTTGCCTTTTTGTTAGAGTGCAGGTTACATACAGTCCCTTTAGGAATATAAAATACAGAATGACAGAATATGTTTTGATTCTGTTCAAATTTGTCATCTTGCATAGACAAAAATGTGTTACATTTACTTGTGTTCCTCAGCCTACATTGTTTATATAAAAGTAAAAACTCTTTTAATGTTTTTTTTTTTTTTTTTTAATTATTATTAAAAAAACACATAAAAACTATGAATGTGTTCGGGCAATTTAGTGCATTAGATGATAATTCAGGAAGTGCCATTATGTGTTTTTAAAGCCCATACAGACCTCACCACCATCATTCTGGTAATTTCAGTGCTCAAATAGCCAACGTGGGTCCCATCTTTGAAGCAGCTATTGTTCTAGCCTTATTTAAGCAGCTTTACTGCTCAGTGAATAAGCTTCTCCCAATCCAACAAATTATACGACCTGTCATTATGTCCATTACAGTCCATGAGTCAAGAATTAAAGGGCCCATATCACGCCATTTTCTGATCTATGTTATAATGTTTCGCTATCACAAACATATCTGGAGTTGTGTTTTGTTTCATTTACACGTTTAACGCACAAACCCTGCATATTAGGAGTTCTACCTTCACTAAAATCATTTGGTTAATTCCAGCCCAGGATTTGCCAGTTTCTACTGAACAAAAGATAAAATGTAGCTGTTAACGTGAAACTACCACTTCATGACATCACAAGGTGGAACAGAGCATTCTGAGCTTTGGAGATGTAGACAGACTAATAATAAAGGGTCACTCAAACACGTGTGAATGAAGCAAAACACAACTCCAGGTATGTTTTTGATGAGTTAACAACATTATAACATGGTTTAAAGCTCACACGAGTCAATTTTGTGTAATATAGGACCTTTAAGAATAAAAATAAAAAAAATTGGACGAGAATTGTTTCAGTTTACATGTTTACTTGTGTATTCTGTGCTTTTTTATAAGTGTAAATTCTCTCACTCTCCTTCCCCGCCGTATCCATGCATTCCCTGGAGCAGTACTTTAACACCGCTCCACTTTAAAACTTACTCAGACATTAATGTGAAAAGCTCTCAGTCAAAGTGACGGAAACGACATTATTCTACGCTCATACACATTCTCATCCATGAAATTACTATTCAAAATTATGCAGATAGTTTCAAGACAATTGGCTATTTTACTCAGTCTGTGGCTCAAACCATCTGGGTATTATCTTCCCAAATAATGCAACTACTTTACGCATCTTTATATCACGGGGAAGACAGAAAGGGAATATGTTATGCTAAATCAACTTTTGGAGCTTTTAACAATGACACGTTATTGGCATCTCAAAAAAATACCTGGAGTTTTTTGTTTCAGTTATTGTACGTATTTATTCCATCTCCGTCTACCCACCTCCTACGAGTTTCTGAAGTCGATAATTTCGCCAGATTTTGCTTGATAGAAACCGCTTCACTTTTCAGTTCATCAGCAAATGCCGGCCTAGTGCCCTCTGCTGGCAACTTTTATGGAAACTTGAGGAAATTTGAGATGCGGTGTTTTATTGTAAAAAAAAAATTACTCAATAAATAAATGAAAAGAAATAGAAAATAACTGCTATTACAGTATTTGTAACTAACCCTGTTCCAATCAAATGAGAAAGTATCGACTTCAGGACCTTTTAAGAATAAAAATAAAAAATAGGACTAAAATTAAGCAGATGGCACTGTTTCATTTATACATAGTGGTGGAACGTAACAGAGTAAAAGTAGTTAAGTACTCAATTTAAGTACAAATTTTAGGTATCTGTACTTTACTTAAGTTAATTTTAACATGGACACTTTTTACTTTTACTTCACTACATTTGAGAGAAGTTATCAGTACTTTCTACTCCACTACGTTTTTGAACTGGACTGAAAAGAAAGTATTTTTCATGTTAGTTTGAGACCTGCTAAAAAAGCAGAGGGGTTTATTTTTTTCATCATGTTCATATTTTAAGCAAACAAAAATATACAAATAAAAACAGCTAAGAAAAAACTATCAATTCAAGTGTCTCTGTTGAACAAAATTCAGCACAAATCTTCATCAAAATCTCTACATTTGAAGCATTAAGAGACCTCAAAATTTGTGTGAAATGCTTTTACTTTTAATTCTTTAAGTACATTTTGAAACGGGTACTTTAATACTTTTACTTCTGTAACGGTGGGCAATTTGTCATTTCCAAGTTCTACCTTCCCTAATGTTGCCTGCAGAGGGCGCCAGACTCCCCACTAATGCTAATAGCAGCTAATCAAAACATTCACCATGGAACACAACAAACACAAGTTCTAATAATATTTATACTATTACACTATATTGTACTTGTACTTGTACAGTAATAACTATACTTCTGTACCTAACGTAACTTTTCTTGTATTGCTTTGGGTGGAATATTCCAGAGAGTTAAACTTATCTAACTTGCATTTATTCAGTTATAGCTGAATTATAGTTTTTATTGCGAAACACCTTAAAACATACATTACAGTGAGTGAGGTCGCTTCTCCACAGACCTGACCTATAACTTTGCCTGTTCACCTGAAGGCACCACTGCATGCTGACTTCATACATATTTAATGCCGTACTGTGAAACATTCCACGGAGAAGTAGTGGGCAGACGAGTTATCATAATCAATGCTTAAGTGTCTGCAGATAAACAAACAAAAACATACTATGCCTCTTTAAAAATAAGCTCGCGCTCTAATAGTTAAACGGGCTGTACCCAATTTTTTCCGTGTATTTGAGCACAATTTGTCATGCCCCAGTACAGATTGTAAAAGCACTGTTAGCACGCTAGTTGTTGTTAGCATTATAGTGACGGCAAAACGCCGCTCTGGCCTCTGAAAGTCGTGGAAGGCGCTTGTAAACTCATCCGGGCGAATAACTAGGATGGTCAGAATGGATAAGATAAATGAGGAATAACTCTGGACCACTGCAAACCGTTTTTTTTTTTTTTACGTTTTCCAGTCAAAATCAGCTACGGCGCCTTTGATGCCATACTGTGAAATATTCCACGGAGACAAGCGGGAGGTTGACTGCGCCTGCACCGTCACGGTTAACTGCCATATCTGGTGATGCAGCTGAGCGGTTAGCTAGTGTTAGCGTAGCGCCGAGTGTCAGCGTGTGTGGTACTCGCGCCGGTCTGACACGCGGCTCTCGGGCCCGCGCTGTCAGTAGAGCAG
>KN485639.1:22394-78529 GCA_000787095.1 Periophthalmodon schlosseri | reverse complement strand
AGTCGCGGCGGAACAGAGGGGCATTAGCTCGGGCTGTCTCTCAAATGTACAGTGTTCAGAAAGGAGTCCCCACAGGAACTGCCAGCGACTGAAAATATTAAGGAGTGTTCTCACATTCTGTTTTTCAGGCCGTATTAGGCTGTGACTTCTGACTGAAAGTTCTTTGTGGTTCCCTCATTTTTTTCATACTCTCGGAGACACAATTCCACACTTGGTCAATGGTAAATGGTCACACTTTTATATAGCGCTTTTCCACCTTCAAGGCAATCAAAGCGTTTTACATCAAGGAACCACTCACCGTTTCACACACACGTTCATAAAAGGCAATCAAAGCGTTTTACATCAAGGAACCACTCACCCGTTCACACACACGTTCATAAACCGGCGTACGCAGACGCCGGGGGAGAGGTGGGTTAAGTGTCTTGCCCAAGGGTAAAACGACAGCATTCATCTGTGGGAGCTGGAATCGCACCGTCAACCTGTGGGTCGATGACCGCTCAACCAATGATGTTTATGTCGAGAGTGGGATTTGAACCGCCAGCCTTCAGATCAGTGGACAAACTGATTTGATTTTCTCATAATTTGTAATAAATAAACTGGGCGATTTTGGCCAAACAATTTTTGATTTATTTTATACTTTTGTTGTCATTATAGTACTGCGTTTTGGAATGACAGCTTCTCAAGAAAGTGTAACTCACTACAAAAAAAAAGAACAAAAAACCGTTCTTGTCCAATCCAAATGTAAACACATGGAAAGAAATCTCACAAGATCATTTTTCTCATATGTGCATAATCTTATGGCGATTTTGTCTCGCAAGATCTTTTTCGAGATCCAGAATACTTCAATACTTTACAAAGATATGAGTCTGGTCACCCGGTTACGGTTATTGGACCAATGTAAACATGCAACAAAAGACCATTAAAGTCCTATATAAGAAACCTTTTTTCTTACCACCTTTGTCAAATTCTGGATAAATATATTTTATCTGGCACATATTTGCATTTATACAACAGTCAGTGAGTCAGTATCCTGGATAACTCGAGCCACTGTCAAAGGTGAGTGGGGTTGTTGAAAATCAGATACTAATTAATACTAAACCTAGTATCAAAACTAAATACTCATTTGAGCAGGTATCAATGCTAAAAAAGTCACATTCACAGGACAGAAATTGACCTTTCCTGAATAGATTTTGAGCTGTATCAGAACAAGTATAACACACATAGACTAGTATATGTCCATAGACCACCATGGAACCCACCTGGACGACTGAGGGGTCACACAGATCTAAGATACTATTACTTAATGTTTAAAGTCACATTCTATTGTCTACAGAAAACATATTTTTTATTATCGGAATCGGTATTGAGTATCGAGTCTATTCCGTAGCATTGAAATCAAGTTTGAAATTTTTGTATTTTGACACTAGTGTGAACTCTCATTTAGACGAGCATCCTTCTCCCAAAACGTCCCTGTCATACCAGGGTGAAACTGGAACAGTATTTCACTCTCAGTGATAAGAAACATATAACAAATAATTACGTCTGCCTGACTCTTTTCCTGGGCCAATGACCTGGGCCAATTAGCTTGACGCCTTAGGCAAGCTATGTGCTAGGGCAAAAAAACAAACAGAATTGGTTGAGGGGGTAAAACTATTTTGTGTAAGGGAGAAAATGTTTTTGAGTAATTGCTGGTCTTGCTAACCACACAGAATAGCATGCAATATAAAGCCATCAAAACGGCTACGATATTGTGAAAGTAAAAACTAAAATTAATTTGAATACTGAAATACACGCAGATTCGCTCGGGATTCAGAACACACAGTTCTTCAGTACTTTACGAAGACGTGAGTCTGGTCACTGGTGAATCTCTCTGTTTTCAAATGGGCGTGACTGACAGGTGGATTAGCCAATCAGGGACACGCATGGTCCGTACATATCAGAAAAAATAAAGGAAAAAAATATCACGGTGGGCTGAAAAACATTGCGGATTTCTTCACTAAACTGTTAATCTGACGTGAGATAAATTTGATTTGATTTGTAAATGACAGTTGACTAATGAGCTCCTTCATTTCACGTGTCACTGAAAAAAAACGGATCTGAATGCACGATCACGTTTGACCGGGCTTCGGACGCAACGGAGGACGTAGGACCAGACATCCATTTATTCTTGAATATATGGCACTGGCGGTTCCTGGAAATCAAATCAACGAATCTGGTTTTATTTAACTTCCAGTGAGTCATTATCCCTAATTTACTCACTTTTATTCAAATGAAACTTTTACTGGCGCTTTTAGCTGTCTAACAACCACAAATCACGCTGCCACTACTAACCGTGCCAGTTTGTAAAAGCGCATTCCCCATGTAGTCAAACGCTTTTTATCCGCCGCTCGTGCTCCTTCTTAGCGCTAATAAAGCTAATGCATCCCGAGCGACTCTGCCAAACACTGACCCCGGATTGTGAATCAAACTGTGGCTACCTCATTGGAGCATCGTGCGCTTTGGCTTTCAGAAAATTTAGGCTAAGTGGCGACTACGGAGGGACTAATTGGGACAGGATCAGAGCTAGCTAGCGGCGTGGGGTCGTAACGACGCTAAAACAGATGCGCATCTAGTCTGACTTCAGATAAATACTCATTCTCATTAAAGTGCCTGTATTTGAGCAACGTTTGTCCTGTCCCAATCTGCTGTGTACTATTGCCATCTAATTATTAAGCGTTTGTTGAGGAGATGCACGGTTAGCATGCTAGTTGCTGTTAGCTTTACCGTGAAGGCAAAACTCCGCTCTGATAGTTGTTTTTCACGTTTTTAAGACAGTAAAAATCAGATTAAGAGGTTTTAATTGCAGCAATGTTCCCAGAGGACTTTGGCGCTCCAAGTGCACCATGTGTTGGAACAAAGTCATGGAAAATGGGATAGATTTTATGATGTGTTATGATATGCGTGTAGAATTACAAGTTTTCACCTTTTAGCAAGTATTTTGAAGAGGGAGATGTCTGTGTAACACCTCAGTTGGCCAGGTAGCTTCCATCGCAAGAGAAAATTGAATTCTGTCAACTGGACAAAGTTTTTAGAGTGTACACGTTTCACCGCTCATCCAAGAGGCCTCTTCAGCTCTGACAGGGTTCTGTAAGTCACAGCCTTATAACTGTCTGAAGCGAAGAGCTAACTACACTGAAACTAACACACCCTAGTTGTTTACAGTAAGGAGCATCTGTTATTAATTAAGACCAATTAACTACGGTACCTTTTGCAAATTAGGACAGTTCACGCCTTAAGGTAGTTCAATCATCTTAACTCACAGATACTCCTTACTGTAAACCATCCATACACCCTAACCCTAATTATACAAAACTCAAGGTATGATTTTAATGAGGAAAAAACTTTGTTAAAAGCTAAAAGATCATTTGAGCTCAAATTTAGTCGCAGTATAACAGTAGTAGAGTAACAGTAGTAGTAGTAGAAGTAGTAGTTTTTAATTCCTCACCATCCGAAGCGTCATACTCGCGGGCGTTCCACGAGCTCCCGGGTAGACGCCACTGTACTCTGTATTTGAGGATGTTCACTCCCCCTGAAGAGTCGGGCTCATCGAACTCTACCACCGCTGTGCTGGAGAAGGACTCCACCTGCTGGATCTCCGGGGAAGACGGCACCTCTGCGACAAATAAGCAAACATTGGACCATGTTAACAATGTCGCTACTGTATGTCACATTTGGGTATTACAGGTTATTTTGTAGTTACAGAGCACCCTTTTGTGGTGAAAGTCAGTGTAGGGCGAGTAAGATGTGTTAAGTTTGTTCAAGATAAACCTGTGTAAGTAATCATATGGCACTGCAATGCAAAATATTTTTTTTTTTAGATATAATGATGTTTTAAGGCCAAATTTGAGTTCTTTAGTTCAGAAATGCAACTCGTATGGGGTGACCAGGCGTCCCCAACAATTTGGCACAGTCCTTACATTCAAACCTTTCTTCAAATTCCCCAAATCCTGTCCCAAAAGTACGATCGGTCCAGGATTACTAGTAGTGACTGGTCCGAAACACCTCTATTATCTTGTACGGGCATCAACGCACCGCTGACACTCCCATGAGCTCCCCTCCGGCTTTATTGGGATACAGCGCCTCGTCTGTAAACATACTCTTCTGTGGTGAATACAACAGGACTATGACAAACGGAGGGGCCACGGAGACAGAGAAAACTGAGAGACCAATGCCACAGCCCCGTCTCTCCTGACCAACAAATAAATCTTACATACCGAAAGAACTCATCTGAAATCGTCTTAACATACGTGAGGTACTGTATGTTCGTTTACCTGTGTGCGCCTGTATCCAGCGTATTCTGCCTGTTTTGTTTCTGACTGATACTTACACTTACACTTCTATTTAAATTTGGTTCATTTCTATGGAGAGGTAGTGAAAAGTCTCACCGCTAAAATATATCAAATCAACAACGCGCCCTTTCTCTGGGAGCCTTGAAAACAGCTTTGTAGTCTGAATATTTGCTATTGAGATCAGCAGCTCTATGCAAATCATACAGTCAGAATAATAATGTTGGCACTGTGTTAAAGCAACAGTATGTAGCATGTAAGTTTTTCTCATTCTCAGTGTATGGACAGGCCGTGCCTCATGTGAAAGCTCAGAATTCGCTCACTGAGCTGCAGAGGCTGCACTAGCACTGATAAATGATTGGCTGCGGGTGCTGGGGTTTAAGAGTGAGGATTAGGCTGCACTAGCACTGATAAATGATTGGCTGCGGGTGCTGGGGTTTAAGTAGTGAGGATTCAGATCAGAGAGGGTCCTTTTAGGTTTAAACCAACCGGATTTCAGCACTGAACCTGGCAACCCAAATGAGAGACTCTGCTGTCTAATTGGATAATCATTTTGGGAACGTTTTTTGGAACGCAGATAAATGGGCCATCATGTCAAATGTTTTTGCAACTAAGAATAAATCAGCGTTAGAACTATTATCAGTAAAGCTATATTGGATTTGAACATGTTTAGCACGTATCTAGGTCATGTTTATGAATGTCGCGCCGCTTGGCCTGGGCCCGCTTCACCCTGCGCTCCCCCGGTGTCCACTTATCCGTGTGCCTTCGTTTCATATGCAAAAATGCTGCCGGTGATCCTGTCTCCCGAGTGGTGGACCAGTTCTAAGCTCCCCCAGGGTTGGCTCCGGTTTCGGCGGTTGGCGCGTCGCTCTCTCCCGTTGCCACCAATCCGCGGTCTCTACCTGCCAGTGCCGCCCATGATAAGCGCCACATACCGGAGCGTCGGCGCGGTTGGATCGTAGAGGACAGCTCGCCTTCGCTTGACGTGTCTCTGTGTTAAAGTTAATCTGTGCGTAGTTGTGTTTGAGACGCTAGAGGTCGCTAACGGCCTACCCTTTTGTAACTGCCTGAAACTGCGCTGCTCGGCCTTTGTAATTTATTTTGATTTACTTTTGAACTCGTTGAACCTTCTTTTGTTGTTGCTTAGTTTTATTGTACACTTTTAATTTTATTATCAAATGTAACTTGTATTCCCTTACGTTTACTTTATAATTAAAAGAGCTACTTATTATTTACTGGTTTACCGTCTGGGTTGTGTGTTACTTCCTTTCATCCCTAGAAACGGTTTGTAACAATGAAATGTTCAATAAAAAAAACTCAGGTCAATAGAATCAGACACAATAGAAGTAACATGAAACAAATTATAATTTCATTTCGTTATACAACTGTAACCCATAACTAAAAACTATTACTAGACATAACTCAACTTTTCTTTAACCGTCTGTCGAACAGTTGGACGCCTCATTACCATCTCATGACTACTAAAAACAAGACCAGGCAACGTAACCCGAGTTAACTTCCCAAATGAAACAGCTCCAACTGTTAATGACTCGCTGAATTCCCTAATTGTTTGAACACTAAAGTAACTGCGGCGTGTTTTGAATCGGCAGCTGCACTTTGATTGTCCAAACCACCAAACTCAAAGCACTGACTGCTCAGTGGGAACTTGTTACCGAGAACTATTTACAAAAGGTCTCCTCTTGGTTTAATGAGTCCCAAAACATTAGCATATCAATCGAAGCTAATACGCTAGCGCTTTTAAAACCACAAGTCCAAAATGTACTTGTGTTGTAAATTCGCAGCCTTTTGCAGTTTAGACCAGAGATTACATGTAAATTTTGGTTGTTGTTTGGTATCGTAGCTGCGGTTAGCCCGATGGTGCGCTGTCCAATTATGTTCAGATCAGAAAGCACAGAGTCATTTGTGATCTCAGTAAATAAAAGGCTTTGTAAAGGAATGTAAGCCAGTAGTGGAATGGGCAGGTAGGCCGGGATAGTGCAGACTAATTGGCTGCATGGTTGTATATAGGAAACAGTAATATTTACAGAGTAAATTGGTGAAGAATCATGAGAGAACAAAGTAGAAATAACATGAAGCTGATTTGTCCTGATCTTCCAACACCTGGTTTTTATGAAATGATATATGATATGTTTTACTAGTATTATAATCTGTCCTTTGGTCATGTTTGTACTTTGCTGTTGCAACACAACAATTTCCCTATTGTGGGACAAATAAAAAGGTTTCTTAAACATTCTAAAATATCTTTAAAAAAACCCCAAAACATCTTAAGTACTTTGGTCTTAAAAACTACAACATAACTGACAAGTGTTTTTTTTGGTTTTTTTTGTTTTTCTTGACAAAAATGTCACGCTAATTTAGTTGACTAAATATTTATTTACTTCAGCCTAAACCCTTTCGGTCATGATAGAAATGTTATGTACAACCTTATACAAGTTGAAAAATGTTTGATTTTGAATGTAATGACCGAATAAACTAAACTAAACTAAGGACTAAATCAGAGTAAATTGACTAAATCAAATAAATTGAAACTGTTCTTAGGCGTTGAGCTTGTTTGTTCTGGTCTGTGATTGAAAAGTGGAGCTTGGATCTAGTCTCCACTCATACCTTCCATGTTTTTAGATTTTACTATTCAACAAAAATATTTGTACTTTTAGTCAACAAAAATATCTACTTTCAGTCATAGTTTTAGTTAACAAAAATCTATGTAGTTTTAGTCCTAGTTTACTCATTATGATGTAAAAAAAATAAAAATAAAATAAAATAAAATATGACATTAATGAAAACTATGCTCAAATATTTTTGTCAACAGAATTGCTTAAGACCTTCAGAAACATAATTTATTTCTCTTGAGTACATTGTCAGTTTGTTTTCGCCACACGTCTACAATAAAAGATCTATGTCACTAGCCCAGAGGATTCACCTCCTACCTGCTTGTATGAGGAGGAACTCCTTGTACTCGCTGCCCATGCTGTTGGTGGCCGTGCAGTTGTAGCTCCCAAAGTCATTCTGAGACTCAGGGTTGATCTGAGAACACAAAGCATGAAGTTGTGAGAATCATCAACACCTAAAAACATATCTGTATGTGTACTATATAGCCCTGAATGCTAACTGTACTACTGCTAGCTTATTTAAAGGCACTGTACTGTGTCTTGCCCCAGTACAGATCATAGACTGTATAAAGAAATGGACTAAGGGAGTTAAAACTAGTTCTGTTTTTTCATGTTTTTAAAATGAAAAAATAAGGTACAACACATTCAACAAAAACTGAGACTAAACCGGGACTGAACCAGGTCTAGTCCCACCTAAAGCAGCGTTAAACCAATTATTCATACATTATATAAACCAAAATAGAATTGCTTTTGGGTGCAAGCACGATAACAGTAACTTGTACTACAGGTCCGACAATATGTAAACACTAACTCCACAGACTAATTCAACATGGACACCTATTTCCATAAAAAATCATTTATCAGCTAACTTGGTACAGATTTGCTTTCATTTTACACGCCACTGTTCGTTATCAGTTAATGAAATTCTCGTTTTTATTAATTTTAATGAGTTTTTGCTGGTAAACATGTAGTTATTGTTGGGACGAGATAGGCCTTATTGTGGCTGTCTGCGGTGGTTCACAAACACAATATGAGCATATGGCTGAGAGGATAAGCACTTTTCCGTGTTTGGCCTTTGTACAATGAAAGCTGCTTTGAAACTGAATCATACTGGAACCTTGCAAGAAAAAAAATGCAGTTGTTCATATATAACCATGGAATGTACATAATAGTGGTGTGAATCGTTAAGTCCTTGGCGATTCGATACGTTGTTTTTTTCCTGATTCGATTAAAAAACGATTTTTGATTCTGAAACATTTAGTAGAGTGTTTTTGGAAAATAATGTAATTGTGATTTTTTCTGAATGCAATTAGATTTGCGATATCTGTTTAAAATACATACAAATACAAAATGATACAACTCATACAAGAATCCCATGCGTTTCAGAACATGTTTGCGCAAGTGGAAACTACAGGTACAAGATTTTTCTATCAAAACACAGGATATTTTCAAAAATGATTCTAAATTCAATCCTGAGGCTAGTTTTCATTTATTTTACACATTTCAAATTCCCTGTTGTAATTATCTTTTATGTAAACTATACACACATACAGTTGAAACCAGAAGTTTACATACACTATACAAAAAGACACATACACTTTTTTTTCTCACTGTCTGACATGAAATCAGACTAAACTCTTCCTTTTTTAGGTCAATTAGAATTACCAAAATGATTTCTATTTGCTAAATGCCAGAATAATGAGAGAAGGATTTTTTTAAAGACAATTTTTCATTACTTTCTTCAAAGTCAGAAGTTTACATACAGTTACTATGCATTTAAACAATTTGGGAAAACCCACATGATGAGGCCATGTCTTTGGAAGCTTCTGATTGGTTTACAGACAACATTTGAGTTCATTAGAGACACACCTGTGGATGTATTTGAAGACACACCTGAAACACACTGCTTCTTTGTGTAACATCATGGGAAAGTCAAAAATCAGTCATGGTCTAAAAAAATCCTCTCATTATTCTGGCATTTAGCAAATAGAAATAATTGTACTTTTTGACAGTGTAAGCAGACAGTACCTCGAGGTAGCTGACAGAGGGGGTATTGTAGATCTTGACGTTGCTGGAGTTGGCGTTGGGCAGCTGGAATCCGTCTCTGAACCATAACATGTCTGCAGACGGGTGAGCCTCCACCTCACAGCTGATGTTCGCTGGGTTCCCCTCCCACGTGAACACCGTCACCGTGCCCAGGATCTTTGGAGCATCTACGGAGACATGGGAAAAAATGTTAGTTAAAGGTGCTGTACCTGATTTTTACTGTCTTAAAAAAAACGTGAAAAACAGAACTAGTTCATTTTAAACGGTTTGCAGTGGTTCAAAGTTATTCCTCACTTACCTTATGCAGTCTGAGCATCCTAATGATTCACCACAATGAGTTAATAAGCGGTTTTCCCAACTGAGAAGCCAGAGCTGAGTTTTGCCGTCATGATAATGCTAACAACAATTAGCATGCTAACCACGCACTTCCTGATTACCAGTACAGAATATAGGTATAACATCACTGATGCAATATAAAACTATAAAAAAGACAAATTGTGCACTATGCAACTATGCAACTTTTCTTATGAGGGTCCGCCACCTGTTTGTCTCCATGGTGATGTAAATGCTTAACCTAAAATGTTCCACGGTGTGGCATTAAAGTTATCTAATTTAGAGAAGGATTCAGCGGTAGTCATGAGGCTAAAACCTGAAACCTTCTCTACATTGGACCTCTCCTGGACGACTGACAGATTACAAAGTCCCAAACGTATCTAACTTTTCTTTGTAGACTCATCTCTCCACAGATATGGCATGTAATTTGACCCCGTGGCGTCATCTGCTTGTCTCCATGGAAATAGATATGTTCAGTGTCTTAGTGTCAGTGCCCTACATAGAGGCAGAGGCATAACAGGCAGTAAGTAAGTAATGTCTTAGTATGGAACATTCTAGGCAATAACATCTCCATGGAGACAAGCAGGTGGCAGACACTCCAAAAGGTTCAAAGTCTATAGAAAGCATAAATATAATATATATTTGTACGTGGTCTGTTCTGGTCTGGTCTGTTCATCCATTGAGAAAAGTTTCCTATTGCTTCTTAACAATATCTCTTAACAATCTGCTTTTACCACGAAAAATCAAACATAACCTTTCATGTAGTATCCAAACCAAAACAAGAAATCACACTTTCCTGTATGTCCAGCTATTATTTCGTCCTTCTTCCTCCCTGGGCTGAGAAATCGAATTAACTTTGACCTCTGTGCCTCCCCTTCTAACACCTCTGCTTTTTAAAACTACAGATTTTGTTCCTGCTTCGAGACTGATGTAACTCGCCTAGTCAATATCCTCCATCTGCCCTGCAGCCATGATTAGGTCCTTATTATGAACTATACCGTGAACTCCCATCGACTAGCTGTGGGTTCGTTCCCGCCCACACATAGCCCGGGATGCTAACCTATTGATTAATTGTGTGTTTTAGCTTTTTTTTTACAACTCCTACAATGAGAAACAAAAGGCTAAAATGGTTAAGGATGCGGTCTGCGATATCTTCAGGGCAGTTCTTTGGCAGGGGCAGAGAAAGAAGCTAATTAGTGGGAATGGGAAAACAAGCTAGCTTTTGGCACGGCGGTGATACATTTGATGATGGCTCACAATTTGTCTTTTTGATTTATTTTCTGGAACAAACAGACAACCATGGATATCCATCATTACGACAACTAGATTAATGTTAGGAGAATGTAGGTTAAATTAGATGTTCAAGTGCTGAGAATTTTGTGTAAGCGTAATGTTATTTGAGAGGGACACGTTTAAAACCTATTGTAGTTCTGGCTACGTCAGTTCTTTATGATCAGATTGTGTTAAAACTCAGATTAAAGTCTGAGTAAAGTCACAGAGCTTCAGACAGAGCGGTGCCTCTAGTTAGCTTCACCTGCCCGGAGAATGTTGATGACGTCAGCTGCAAAGTATCAATTCAGAAAACTAGTTCCGTAGTGATTTGGAATGTTTTAAGCCAGATGCCCTTCCATTTGAAACTAAACTCATGCTGTGATTTAAGTGTAATGATTGTGTGAGTTTGCAGTGTGAGTGTCTTGCCCAAAAACAGTTGGCCTACGTGTTTGGGTGAGGGTTAAATTCTAGCAGCTGATGTTGGTGCAGCCCACTAACATAGAGGTTGGTGGTACAATTCCAGCTTTGGGCATTATGTTATTGTGCCATTGGGCAAGACTTTTTTTTTTTACAGCTGAGAATGTTTTAAAGGCGCTATACCTGATTTTTTTTTACAGTCCTACAAATGTAAAAAAAAAAAAAAAAAAAGTTCATTTTAAATGGTTTGCAGTGGTCCAAAGTTATTGCTCATTTAAGAGCAACCTAATATTCACCATGATGAGTTTATAAGACCCTTTGCCAACTTTTACAGACCAGTGTAGAGTTTTGCTGTCACGGTAATGCAACAACTAGCATGCAAACAAGCATTTCCTGATTATCAGGCAATACAACGCTTTATAATTAATGGAGGGGGCAATTTCGACCCCAAGAGCTGCTTATACAATATATCTGTACTGGTAAAGGACACATTTTGCTCAGATATTTGGGAAAATGGGCCTTTAATACTGTACTGTATTACTGTAAAATCTACGGTTTAATATATTTTTATATTTTATTATACTTTTTATTATTATTTAAATTTTGGATTTGCTGTGAAATCTACAAGTATTTATGATTATCAAAATATGAAAAATGTACTCACAATGTAAAACTGATAACACCTCAACACAAAAATATTAATTCCAACTTTAAAGAAGACCTATTGTGCTCATGTCTGCTACATAGTTATAATCTATGACACCGGTGGATTATTATGTTATATTTTGGACATTTTAAATCGCAATATTCATCTAAAACGAGTTAGAATTTAAAAAAACCCCGCTGACTTCCGTGTTAGAAAACGAGGTGCCCAATTGGGAGCTGACGTGGCCGTAAACATCATCACCCGCTGACTTCCGTGTTAGAAAACTGAGGTGCCCAATGGGAGCTGACGTGGCCGTAAACATCATCACAACAAAGTGTCGGCACCTCTGATGGATAGCTGCAGATCATGCTAGCGAGGCTCAGATTTTGTTTTCATTTGTACCAAAATAACTACGCAACGCTGCTGAATCCTGCACATATCACCGATTAAGAAAATACAGTGGGCGTATGCCGGTGGCTGTGAAAACGGGAGTTGATCGGCAACATGCGGTCTTGAAAATAAGAGATTAAAGGTGGATCAAACATGCATGAATCACTCCAAATACAACTTCGAGAGGGTAAATGAGAAGAGGAAACAACTATAACATGGTTAAAAGCTCTGAAAAGTCCATTTTGCATAATAGGCCTGCTTTAAATCAATTACAATTTGACACCATACCCCCAATTATTAACCCCTTCCTACGCCCCAACCCTGCTCACATCCTCCCACTGTGCTGTGCCTAGACCTTTCATGGCCCGATAGAGTCTTCATTTTAAGTGCTGATACGAGCCAGAGAGAGACAGACACTTTCTTCTTATCAATAATTACTTGGCACCCCTGAATGAGCTACCTGATTACGCGCTGATTACGGGGCCTCTAACCGCGCACGCTTTAACATCTCCGTCTCCTACCACAAAGAAAAGAAGGCCCGTATCTCCGCGCGCATCGCTCCGGTCGTGGGCAGAAAAAAAATAATAAAAGGACGTATTATTTCATTAGCGGTTCATCATTGGCGTCATTTGATAAGTGATTTGAAAAAGAAGATGACATTGGTTGCGCTAATTGAAAAGGGATTTACATGGCATTGCATTACAAGGAGATTAGCGCTTGGGCCGTGCATGCGCTAACACGTTTGTGGACACGTTAGCATAGTTTTTTTTGTTGTTTTTTTTCTATCTAAAGGAACTATATTTAGGATTGTGATTTTTCCATTCCATTAACATGACCTAAACATCAAATATCAAATATAGCTTTTACCGCTAACAATTCTAATGCAGATATATTCTTAATTACAACATGATGGCACATTTATTTGTTTGGTGTTTTGGTTCTCAAGATGATTATCCAATCAGAAAGCAGAAGGAGCCTCACATGAGTCTCTCATTTGGGTTGCCAGTTTCAATGCTGAAATCCAGTTGGTTTGAAGAAGAGCTATTGTGCTTGTGTCTGCTATATATTTTTAATCTATGACACCCGTGGATCATTATGTTACAATCTGCACAGTTTAAATCGCTAAATTCATCTAAAATTACTTATTAAAAGAAACATTTTCGCTGACGTCCGTGTTAGAAAACTGCGGTGCCCAATGAGAGCGGATGTCGCCGTAAACATCATCACAACAAAGAGCCGCGAAACTGTCAGCACCTTTGATGGATAGGTGCAGATCAAGCTAGCAAGTACCTGATTTTTTTTTTTTTTGCATGTGAAATGCTGCTACACGTATCACCGACTAAGAAAATAAAACTGGAGAACGACGTACGTACAGAGCAGTGGGCGTATCCTGGTGGTGGTGAAAACAGAGTTGATTGGCAATATGGCGTCTTGAAAATAAGTGATTAAAGACTGCTCAAACATGCACAAATCACTCCAAATACAACTTCGGGTGAGTAAATGGTGAGGGGAAATAACTATAACATGGTTAAAAGCTCCATTCAGCTCAATTTGGCAGAATAGGTCTGCTCTGATCTGGGGTTACATACAGTTCCTTTAAAGCTTTGAACGGCGACAACAATAGATGTTTGCTTCAACCCTGGAGAACCCAAGAACCCTTTTCTTCTTTGGAAAATTATGAGCAATGCTTTAAATTACTGTTATAAGTTCACTGAACACTGAAATATCCACTTTTTCACTTTTAACCCTTTATTCATAATTTAGGGATCAGGGCCAAATTTGACCCATTGGGCTTTAGACGTATCATTTCAAAGAATCACAATAACAAACACTGTCAATGCAAACTATTTTAAATTTAGGAAAATAATCAGTCAACCACACAGATACAATGAGACATGAGACAATGTTCTTTTTTGCTTTATTTGTTGCATGTTAGAACTGAATTTCAAATGTACAAACACACTTTGGCCAATGGAAACAAGAACACAAGGCCAAAATCACTACCACTCTGGCTCATTTTAGTTCAATATTCATCCACTAGGTGTCTCTATGCAGGGGCCAGAAGTGGCACTCTGGGCTTTTGAAGTTACATTTGACATATTTTTTTTGTTTGTTCATTTTGGGTAGCAGCAATTAACTGCGGCCAAATTTGACCCTGTGGGTTCTCCAGGGTTAAAAGTTGTCTTTACATGAACGTTAAGACAACACACATGCAGACATGGAGATATAATATACATGCAGAGTTCAGCCTCTCCTTCGAAACCTTCAGATCAACTCTTTCACTCAGCCCTTTGTTTCGTAACAGGTGGTGAATTTAAAACCCATCACTGTACACTCTGTAAAAAGAAGGTTGGCCATAGCTACGAGAACAACACTATGAAATTTATATATAAGAGACTTGCTAAACTGCTTGAATATCTCACTTGCTTGTTAGTCATTGATAAGGGAACATTTAATACAAGATCACATGACTGTATAAGTCTAAGGACTGGCCGCGACAGAACTGAGATGGGAAAAAGGCTTTTGGCCTGTTCTGCTTCACAAAAATGGAATATATCTCAAGGACATGCAAAATTGGATACTTTGATGCCACAAACGCAATTTAATAATTGTCTGTTTTTAATGTTTTAAATGGACTTCTGCACTGCTTCTGCAATTTGTTCTGTTTGTTTTTTGTTTGTATTTTTCTGTATTTGAACAGCGCACCCATGAAAAGGAGAGTCTGAGTGCTCTCAATGGGTTCTTCCTGTATAAATAAAGATAAAGATGAAAAAATCTGATATGGTAGTTTATATATGTCGCCATAGCTGCCCTGGGGTAGACTGAATGAAGCGAGGCTGCCAATCTGTAATCTCTGATATCGTATAGCACATAGGCAAGAAGTACACGCTGCTGGGGGTTTTAGGATTGGTGGGCCAACGCTCTGACCCCAGCTCTTCCTACTGCCGAGTCAGATACAGTATGAGTGAAAAAGTCAAATTTGTAAACTAACCCTTGAAGGCTAATTGAGGTATAGTCATTATAAAGCCGTACCGTCAATTGTGCAGATGTTTTGAACGTCTGTGTTTATTATTCCGATCGTGTCTGGCTGAGGGACGCTGTGTAACGCGTAGTGTGAATAGCAAAGTGGTCCGGTTGACCCCTTTCTCCGAATAAATGCCGGTCATAACAGAGCGGGGTCAGGAGCGACAGGAGCGACAGGGGAGCGTGTTGTCATGGAAACAGAGAGGTTGTGCTGAGCAGGGGGTGTGGGAGGGGAGGAGTGAGGGGGTGTCTGATACTGCCGAGTGAATGTGCCTCCTCTACTGAGCAGCTGTGTGGTCAGAGCCAAGCGAGCAAGCAAGAATACAAGTGAGTATTTTTGAAGAAATCAACAGTTGCTGCCCCACACAATCATTACACTATCATTACAGGAACTGTATAAAAGATTTTGATTTTAAATTCCATAAACATGACCTAACTGTGTCCTCGGATCTGAGGTGTTCAAATCAAATATAGCTTTTACTGATAACAGTATTACAAAACACTGAACATGATGGCCAAGTTGTTTATGTTATAATTTGGTGATTTGATTCTGAAGGTGATGATCCATTCAGAAAGCAGAATGAGCCTCACCTGAGTCTCTCATTTGGTTGCCAAGTTTCAACGCTGAAATCCTGTTGGTTTAAACCTAAAAGGACTCTCGCTGATCTGAATGGTCACTGCCTAAACCCCAGCACCTGCAGCCAATCATGAATCAGTGCTAGTGCAGCCTCTGTAGCTCAGTAAAAGAATTCTGGAGGTTCTGAGCTTTCACATGAGGCATGGCCTGTCCATATACTGAGAATGAGATAAACTTGTATGTGTCTCTATCTGCAGGGTAAGGCTCTGGCAACACAGGTTTTTGCACCTTTGACATGAGCACAGCCGGCTACATACATTTCCTTTAAAGGTGCACCATGTAACTTTTCTTTTTTCTAACTTTTCACCGGCTTCTCTCCAAGGAGATGTTATGGTTTTGTCTGGGATGGTTTATCAACACGGAGACAAGCAGGTGACGAAGCACGGTAAAGTTAGTGGTCAGATCTATGGAGAGGCGAGCTCACTCAAAATAAGACAGCATGTGTTTCAAGTTAGTTTTTCGGGAGAAAAATTGCTAATGAAATAAAAGTTATGAATATGCTTAATACCATACTGTGGATTAGTATGGCTGAACATTTATATAATCAATGACACCCGTGGATCATTATTTTCTATTTTGTACATTTTAAATTGCAGTGTAGACCTAAAACAATTATATAAAAGATACAAGGATTATTATTATTATTAATTTATTTTTACATTTTTTTGTAATCCTTTTGTCTGTCAAGCATGATTTTGCATTATTATTATTATTATTATTATCATTATCATTATTATTATTATTATTATTATTATTATTATTATTATATTTGGGCTCCGCAACTTTCCAACCCTTGACTTGTTTTTTTTATTAAGTCTTTTATTAATGCCTCAGTACAGATATATTATAAAACCAGCTCTTAGAATTGCTGTGTTCTGTCTGTGTCTAATTATAAAGAGTTGTTTTTTTGTTTTTTTATCTATCAGCGGTGCTCTGTTAGCATGCCAGCTGTTGTTAGCATCCAAGGTTATGAAGGCTTATGAATAATTAGGATGCTAGGAATGTGAGTTGGACCTCTGAATACATTTTAAAATAAACTAGTTCTGTTTTTCATGGTTTTAAGATTTCAAGAGTAAAAATGAGGTAGAACTTTTATTTAAAGAGGGGGTATTAGTTTTCTACGGGGTACTTCTATGGGGTATTTACTGAAGCATCGAAAAGGGGCAGGCGGGAATCGGCCGCCATCGGGCTCCGCCATTTTCCAACCTGGAAATCAGCGGACTTGTTTCTTTTATTAAGTAGTTTTAGATGACTATTACGATTTAAAATGTCCAAAATATAACATAATGATCCACGGGTGTCATAGATTGTAACTACAGTATTGAGCAGACACAAGCACAATATTTCTTCTTTAAAAGTACATTTGTCTCCTTTAAAATCATAATCACAGTAGTTGTTAATATTGCTCGAATCAACTTTTCCATCACCCCAGTAGCAGTAGTAATATTGGTGGTTCTTGATGAGAATTGAACCGGTGCTTTGGTGTTTTGGTGCTTTGCCAGTCGTCCGCTGTGCCACTGCGATCACGATGAGGGCCTTCATTAGCTTTAGATGCTGCGCAAATCAATACGACCACCAATATCTCAGAGAGGGACCTCTGCTCCACCGCTCAGAAAAGAGCCTGTTTCAAAGTTGGATTCTGAAAGCCTCTTACAAACATCTGCAATAGTGATGTGGAATAATAACCTTCATGTTTTGATTTAAGTGTTGCATTTTTTTTTTTTTACTAAAACAAAAATTGATCAATTCAAACTGAAATACTGAAAATAAGGTCTAAAGCGGCATTTGAAGTTTTAGTCCACTTTTTTTCATGCGTTAAGTAAAATTGGTCTTGCTTCTGTACAGATATGTTGTAAAACCAGCTCTTAGGGTCAAAATAAGGCCGCTGTGTTCTATCTGCGTCTAATTATAAAGAGTTTTTTTTTGTCTTTCAAACCAGCGTGTAATGGTGGCGCTGTTAGCATGCCAGTCGTTGTTAGCGTCCAAGGTCTCTGCCCTCTGAGAGTTCGCTTATGAATAATTACGATGTCAGGAATGTGAGAAAAACTTTGGACCTCTGCATACATTTTAAAATAAACAAGCTCTGTTTTTCCTTGATTTTAAGATTTCAAAAGTAAAAATGAGGCACAACTTTTATTTAAAGAGGGGTTATTACATTTCTATGGGGTATTAAGTGTTAACACATATTTAGCTCGCCGTGTTACCTTTTATTGTTTTGAAAATGCTATATTCATCACAAACAGTTTATTAAATCAGACCTGTTCAGCAAAATGGCCTTTTCAGAGCTTTAAACCATGTTATAGTTTTTTCCCCTCAACATTTACTCACCCGAAGTTGTTTTTGGAGCGATTCGTGCATGTTTGAACAATCTTTAATCGCTTATTTTCAAAAAGTCATTTTGCGATCAACCCCCGTTCTCACCGCCACCGGCGTACGCCCACTGCTCTGTACTTACTTTGTTCTCCAATTTAATTTTCCTAATCAGTGATAAGCGTAGGATTTGGCAGCATCGCATAGTCATTTTGGTACAAATGAAAAAAAACAAAATCTGCTGCTCGCTGGTGTGATGTGCAGCGGTCCACAGGAGGGGCTGATAGCTCCACAGCTCTTTGTTGTGATGCCGTTTACGCCGACATCAGCTCATTTAAAATGTGCCAATTATAACATAACAGATCCACGGGTGTCATAGATTATAACTATATAGCAGACACGAGCACAATAGGTCTTCTTTAAAACGTTTAATTAGTTTCAGTTGTGTTTTCGATACCCGGAGTCCCCCCTCCCTTTTCTCTTCGCTCTCCTTACTTTGTGAAATGTTTTGTATCCTGCTCTTGTATATTGATGAAAAATGACTGTGTGGGAGCACGGGTGACGTAGGCTTGTGGTCTGAGCCTTGCGCAAGGGGCGTGGGCTCGTACCGCTAACCGTAAGCAAGGTAAGGTTAGAATAATACTATAATGATGAGGCTTGGCAAAAACCTATCCTTTAAAACACATATCTTGGAATTATGTAACAGTTTAAAATCAGGCAGCCTTTCTGTCTGTACTAGATTATGAAGACTTAAGCCTCAACTTTGAAACCTTCAGATTTACTCTTTTACTCAGCCCTTCGTTTCATGAATTTAAAACCCATCACTGTGCACTCTACGAAAAAGTAGGTTTCATGGAGTGTACACTGTATAAACTGTATTTATAAGGGAACTACTTGATAGACTGCCTGAATATCTCACTTGCTTGTTGAACTTTGATACGGGAACTTTTAATACAAGATAGAAGGACATGCAAAATTGGATACTTTGGCGCCACTAATGCAATTTCATAATCTGGTAGCAAACATTTATACTCACACCTGCACCTGTTTTAAATGTTTGAAATGGATTTATGTACCTATTTGTTCTGTTTGTTTTTTTTGTTTGTATTTTTCTACATTTGAACACGGCGCTCATGAAAAGGAGAGTCCGAGCGCTCTCAACGGGCTCTCCTTGTATAAATAAAGATAAATAAATAAATAAAATGAGGGAACAACATTAAAACGTGGTAGAAAGCTCCAAAAAGTCCACATTGCGTAACACTCCCTCTTTAATCATTCCCAATGGAAGATTAGCTACGATTGTAATCGTCCTAATCGCCCACCTGTTCTCCCTGGCATTTAATTCTAGGTAGACAGGATATCTTGGCGTTTCATAGTTGTTGGGTTTTTTTTTGTTCTTTGCCTATGTGTTGTATTTTTGGTATATCTGTTTTTTGTGGACTTTGGCCAGCTTAAGTTGTATTTTAAACGTGCTATATAAATACAATTGAAACTGAACAGAATTGGTGCGACCATATTTTATCGGTGAGGGTCTAAACGTAATTTTGTGCATCTGTACCTTGTGTCCATCCAGTATTTACGTTAACCAAAATAAGCCTCAAATTTGCGAGCTAACTGACCAAACTACCCCCACAGACCCACTATAAATCCAAAGTCCCATACTCACATTTCACTTCCAGGTTCATGCTTTGGCTGTCCTCCCCGATGGAGTTACTGGCGGTGCAGAGGTACTGACCGGCGTATGTGAACTGCACATTCTTCAGGGTGAGGGACGAGACCCTCGCATGGCTCCGCACCACAATGTTCCGATCCAAGCTCTACCCAAAAACAAGACCAGAAACGACACTCAAAATCACGAACACGAAAGGCATTTTTGTAACTTTATTAGTATCTGAATTAGCGTCCTTGAGCTACTTGGGACAAGGATAAATACAGATGAAAGGTTACACTAGAAGGATTGAAGAAAACGCTGGTTATGTTGGTGATGCTGGTTGACTGACAGGCGATCGACCTACGGAACAATGAGTCATTTTCCGAACATGAGAGTTACGAAGGCACAATGGTTGGAAAGGAACAAAAAGCATAAACAATACGCTTTGAAGGTTATTTTGGTTATTATGATGAAAATTCAAACGCCATTGTGGTGTTAATAGGGATTTAATCTACGATAATACAATACGCAAGACACATGAGTCACTTCAATGCATAATTCAGGTGTAAAAACAGTTTATTTTGTGCAGTTATATTGTCTAAGCAGCTCTTATGCTAGAAATGAGACCGCTGCGTGCTGTTTGCATCCAATTATAAAGCGGGAATCAGAAAGTGCGTTGTTAGCATGCTAGTGTTTGTGTGCCTTATCCACTCTGGCCACTGAAAGTTGTGAAAAGCGCTTATAGTCATCGCGCTGAATTAGGACGGCTGTAAGGCTGGAATAAGGCGAATAAGCAGCTCCTGAGGTCAAAACATGTCCGCTGCTTGCGGTCTGCGTCCAATTATAAAGCGAGAATCAGAAAGTGCGCTGTTAGCATGCTAGTGTTTGTTAGTATTATCCACTCTGGCCACTGAAAGTTGTGAAAAGCGCTTATAAAGTCATAATTAGGATGGGTGTAAGGCTGGAAGAAGGTGAACAAGGTCAAAATACGTCTGCGACGTCCTGTCTGCATCCAATTATAAAGTGTTTTACTGTCTGATAATCAGGAAGTACGCGTTAGCATGCTAGTTGTTGTTAGCTTATAAACTCATCACGGTGAGTAATTAGGATGCTCGGAATGCATAAGGTAAGTGAGGAATGTCAACAGTGCACCGATTCTCTCGGACCTGGATGACAATGGCGGCGCCCACGGCAACTTCCGGAATACGTTGAATACGCAGCTCTTGAAGTCAAAACATGTCCGCTACGTGCTGTCTGCGTCTAATTATAAAGTGTTTTACTGTCTGAAATTAAGAAGTATACGTTAGCATGCTAGTTGTTGTTAGCTTATAAACTCATCGCGGTGAATAATAGGATTCTTGCAATGCTTTAAGTAAGTGAGGAGTAACTTTGGACCACTGCAAACCCTTTAAAATGATCTAGTTCTGTTTTTCATGTTTTAGGACTGTAAACATCAGGTACAGCGCCTTACAAATTTGATTTATATATTTATACAAATTGGTAATAATTCACGTTTTTAAAATATTTTGCGTAGAAAGGACTATGCGCCATTGTCCCTGCCATTCCAGCTTTGCAACCTTCCTCCCCATCTCCACCGCAGCAGCAGAAGCATCATCCTCCTCAGCCTCCTCATCTCTTCATCGCGGTGAATAATTAGGACGCTCGGAATGCATAAGGTAAGTGAGGTGGAGTAACTTTGGAGCACTGGAAACCATTTCAAAATGAACCAGTTCCGTTTTCCATGTTTTTAAGACAGTAAATATCAGGTCAATTTAACCTGAACTTTTGGACTTTACATTACAAATTTTAAACAACTCATCTTCTTTCTATATTTACACCCAATTTCAGCCCCAGTGCACAGCTTTGACAGGAGAAATAGCAGGTGCCGACAGTGTGCTATAGCTCTGCTCCCCGGTAAAGATGTAGGCTTTTAAATATTCATCAAGAACAGGTGCAAAAATCAACTTCACTTGTTTGTGAGAGACGCTAACTTCCTGTTCTCACCTCTACGAGTTTGAGAAATGCAAATGGTAAAACAGCACCCTAGATTTTATATAGATTATTTCTTATTTATTGAAAAAAAATGTCAAATTTTGATATGATCCAAACAGTCGTTGTAAAGGTGTTATTTGTTAAAGGTACAGCGTGTAGCTTTCTGGAGGTGGCACGAAATAGACAGTGAAACCCACAGTTTGGAACATTCTCCATGGATATAGATACGTGTTATGACAATATAGCCAAAGGAACAACATTTCCATGGCGACAAGAAAGAAGAGGACCACCTCCAGGCCAAATAAGAGTCAGGTTTGTGGAGATGCAAGCCCACTCACAGTAAAGACGCATTTATATGTTTTTGTCAGTGCTATAAGAACACGCTTTTATGTTTGTCTATGTTTTTGGCTAAAAAGTTTCATAATGCGGCTTTAACTTTGCCTTACAATAGAAGTTTTTGAATACAGAGAGATGTTCCTTAATTTTGGACGGTCCTTTTCCCTCAGAAATTTGAAGCCTTCCATTGGTATTTTGTCTCATTCAGAGATTAAGGTTGCACAGGTTAATTTATGCTTCTGCGCTAAATTTTGTTGCAAATTAAAAATAGAAAAATATGAAATTCATTTGTTTATTATCAGCACCTTGAGATTCATTTGGCAGCGGTCATTCATTACACAGGGAGAAGAGATGAAAACACTCCAAATGAGGAGCCTGGCTGTCCAATGCTATTATCTGTGCAGAAAAATCGGTGACAGTTTATATTAAAGTTAATTGTGAAAATACCAATGTGTTTAGAGCCAAAATTTCCAAGGCCGTTTGCGCTTCAGAACTAAATAGCACATTTTTGTTAAAGGAGAATTTTTTTTCTAGTACTAAGTAGTGCTGCAACGATTAATCGATTAATCCTGACTGTTTGACTATGAAAATAAATCGGATTTTGATAGTCATAATGGTTACTTTAACGATACAGACTCTAAAACACTTACAAAAAGACCTTTTATTTTCATCAATAATACACTTCATTCGTAAATATTCTCTATTTCCATCACTCACCATATTTCAAATTTATTTGGTTAAAAATATGTTTTGAAAATCTTAATTTACTAGTCAACTTACTGAAAAAATAATTGCTGACTAGTCGATAACTAAAATAATTGTCTCTTGCAGCTTTAGTACTTAGTAATAAACTGTAACATATGTAAATCATTAGTTTACATTTTGTTCACTGTAAACCGCAGAAGCAGGACAATAAAAGATTGGTCAAACATGCATGAATCATATCAATGAAAAATACTATTTTGAATAAGCTGCTGATTAGTGAGCACCATTATGACATTGCTACGAGCTCAAGCTGATCCTCATGCCTTATGTCCTCTTTAAAGGAGGGGTATTACACTTCTATGTGGTATTATTTGTTAACACATGTTTAGATCACCATGTTACCTTTTATTGTTTTGAAAATGCTATATTTGCCTAAAACAACATATTTAAATGTTTAATTAGTTTCCCTTTCATTTTTGATACCCATGCTCCCTTTGCCCTCCAAGTCACTCCCCCTTCAAAGCGCTATCACAACACAATCAGCATGTATCCCACTAATGAAACTACTGCACATCACATTAGATTTGTATCCTGCAATACTCTACAGGTATGTTTCTGATGAGGGAACGTTATGACATGGTAAAAGGTCCAAAGTCGCATTATTATATATATGTCCCCTTTAATGTTAAATGATTGTGAGGTTCATGAGGACCTATACCAACCTAATGTACATAACCATTAAAAAAAAAAAAAAAATATATATATATATGCCTTGAAATTGTGCCAAAGCAACTCTCAATACATTTCATAGGCTTCCACACCTCTCTGGTCTTCCATCTACTATCCCCCAAAGTCTTCCGTCTGTACCCACTTTCGATTAACATTCTTCCGACCATCACAAAAGCTAAACTGATCAGGTGAGGTGAAAGACAGAAGGCGAAGGTGTAGAGGGCTAAGTCGATTAGCGTCTCACGGCAGCAGCTCCAGAACTAATAGCTACTGGAATGGATTGTGCGTTGAAACTTGCTTACATTTGCGCCATACATTCCCTTTATTAGCCTGTCTGCTAGCATTAGCGTCACTGCGGCGCGGACTACAGAACCTTCCCGAGGCGCTGGGACTTCTTAGACTAAAATTCCAAGCTGAAACGGTTCTTACTTTACCTTATAGATTTGTTGTCTTAAAGCTAATGTAAAAGCATTTTGACAATAAAAAATGTAAAAAAAAAATAACAAAAGAATATGGTTGATTATTTCTTCATGTCAACTGAAATGCAATTGAGAAAACGGGTCAAAATCCTTTATAAATTGCCAAATATCAACGTTAATGTAATCTAAAAACAAAATGTTAAAGCAGCACCATGTAACTTTTATCTGCATGATTCCGCAAAAATAGTTAAAACAATACTTCGGAACATTCTCCATGGAGATAGATGAGTTTAATACCGTGCTGTGGAAGATTTTAGTCAAAGGTACATTTCCATGGAAACAAGCAGGTTGAGGCCCTCCTCCACGTCAAGTAAGAGTCAGGATCGTGGAGATGCGAGGCCGCTCACAGTAAAGATGCATGGTTTTTCATGTTTTTCAGTGCAATAAAAACATGGCAAAAAAATTACACGGTGGCGCTTTAAAATACTGTACACTTTATAGTTTAAAGAGGTCATTGAGCAAGACACTGCACACCATGCATGTATTGGTGGGCAGCGTATTCATGACACTGTGGGGACACTTGCTTTGTAGGGACCAAAAAACAGGTCCCCATGAGGTAAGTCCTTCATTACTAGATCAACAATATTGTTTTAAGTGAAGATTGGTTAATTCAAGTGGACCTATTCTGCAAAATCAACTTTTTTGAGCTTTTAACCATGTTATAGTCGCACCATTTACCTTCTCGAAGTTGTATTTGGAGTGATTCGTGCATGTTTGGGCAATCTTTAATCGCTTATTTTCAAGACGCCATATTGCCGTTTTCACCTCCACAAACATACTCCCACTGCTCTGTACTTACTACATTCTCCAATTTTATTTTCTTAAACGGTGATACACGCAGGATTTGGCAGAGCTGCGTAGTAATTTTGGTACAAATGAAAAAAAAATTAAAAATCCCCTGCTCGCTAGCGTGATCTGCATCTATCCATCGGAGGTGCCAGCTCTTTATTGTGATGGCGTTTACAGCGAAGTCACCTCCCATTGGGCAGTGAAAGTAGTTTATGTTTAAGGTTCAACAGCTGAAGTGTGACAAGTGAATCAATAATATCTTATGTGAATGAAACAAATTACAACTCCAGGAATGTTTTTGATGAGCTAACAACATTCTAACATGGCTTAAACCTCACCAGAGTCAATTTAGGACCTTTAATTTGGTGGGATAACACCTGTTGTTAATATAAATAGCAATTTTACGCAAATCATGAAGAAATTTGCGAGGAAAAGTAAAAAAAATATACAGAAAATGAGTGTACGTAGAGTTGCTACTGTGTTTGAATAAAATTAGGCGCTTTAACATTCGCCTATTGAATTTTGCATCATTTTATCATCTCTCATTTCTGTAACACACCTTCAGCTCGGCCTACAAATCTTGCGGCTGCGACGGGCTAACATTAATAATGGATTGTACCTATGTCGCACAAGCTAGCTATGCACTACAAAGTCTGTCCCCCACCAGCTAGCAGGAAGTCATCAGCTTTTTCTTTTACCTGCCACTGGTTTTATGAATATTTTAGATGCCTAGGTGCTCCGTTGTTTATGTCCTATGAATAATTGACTGGTATTTGTTGTATTATGATTGTGTAAGACTGTTTTGGCCTCCACAGACCTGCTTATACCTGGCAAAGAAGGTCCCGGAACTAGTAAGGGCAGCATTAATCATAGTCTTGGCCAATGACACTGCACTATGCTATAGGGAGGTAAACAGAGATTAATATAGCAATATGACAGGACAGAAAAACAAGGGACAGGCAGGGCAATGCCAAGGGCTTAAAGGAGATGTATACTATGCTTTCGTACGGTGTTATAAACTTACTTAGACACTTAATAGGGCGTACTTTTTTGTTCCATCAGCAAAAGAAAAGTACGTGCTTTTTTGAATGGCTACTTTTTGCATGACACCCTCTGCTGGTTACAGTGGGGAGTGAGGCATTTTAAAGTAACAGATTAGCAGCATGTTAAATGACAACATGACGCTAACAGATGTTTAAAAGTGAAGGCAAACTAGAAAATGATTAGAATGTATAGGATTTGAATGTTTTTTTTTTCTTTCTAAATCTGTGATGGGAGAACAACAATTTTAAATCATTCTGTGGGAACGGCAATGTGACACGGTGGCATTGCTATCTTGAAGCTCCAAGGAAAACGCTATGAGAGACCATCCCACCAGCTTTGACATTCAAATAATTGATAAGCTGTTAGTTCATGGCGTTCAAGCTATTGCAACGGTCCTTCGTTGTTATAGCAATTAAGAATTGTTAAAATCATAATATTAAATAATAATATTATAATGTTAAATCATTTGTTTTGTTCATAGACTAAATATAGGCTTATAGATGGGCATAGCTAGCCCGTTAGCCACCGCGTTCCAGGTGGGAAGCGAGCATGGGCACGAATTGGTTCCATTCCCTCTCTCTGTAACTGCAGCTGTGAGTCTTGTCATTTTCGTCTTAAAATGTTTTTATTAACCTGTGCTACATGAACCTGGTGTTTTTATTTTGCTATTTTGTCTATAAATCAAGATATGAACAATAACAACAAACCAATCAGGTGCCTTCTTTCCCTGAGGTCTTTTCCTGCTAGCGTTAGCAACAGGTTTGATTGACAGCCCTGCTAAGCGCCCCCACCACTTTAGTTGCGCACTCGGATTTCAAAATATTGAACTCGGTTGCAGATTAGCCGCTGTACCTCCGCCGCTAGCCTCAACTGGCTTCATTTGGAACCAAATGTTATGGATGTCTGTGTACGCTGGTGTGTGAATGTGTGTGTGAATGGGGGAGCGGTTCCTTCATGTAAAGCGCTTTGAGTGCTATATAAAATGTGACCATTTACCATTTTGTATTGTTCTGAAAACCACTGAAACCATAACAGACAAGTATTGACCTGCTTTGCGTGTTGGGTTACCTTGAATAAACGCACACATGTTGGCTGGTTGTATATGGTAGGGTCTATGCAGCCTTCAGTGTTACATCTCAGTTATCCCTCTGCTGCCAGCGACATAAGCAAATTAATTAGAGCTGTCATGTCCGCCATACCAATCATTTTTCACCACCGCCGTTCCGCCGGGCTTTGAAGGGCACGCGGTTACATAAGCTGTCAATATGTGGCATTCATACAGTCCCTAATTGAAACGAACAGCGTAGAATGTCATTACGTCCATTCAGTCTGGTCATAAGTACTGTTTTTCATAATTGTACTTGAAGTTTTTGCAGTAATGCGGCTGCAGAATCTATACCGAACTGTAATGATAAGTGATTTAGTACTACTCTCGGCCTTCATGGTATTCAGAAAAGAGGGTAATGCGTTGGCGATGGCAAACTACATTTAAGTGCGTCTCAAAAGTGCGCCTCGAAATTGTGAATAAATGGAACGCTGAAAAGGTCTCATTTTGTGCAACGTTGAGTCACTCGGGAATATACTGCTGCAAATGCACAGTTTGGAAACAGGTATTTGTGGTTATATTTGGCACAATATTTTTCAAAAAAATGTGATACTCGCTAGTGAGGCGAACGCTATGTTTTTAAAGTGCAACAGTTAACCAGCAAGTAGGGTAGAAATGTCAATATTGTACATACCCAGGTAAGTGGACATTACTGTAATATAAACATCTTGTATTTATTAAGTTAAATAATATATTGTTGTTTTTTTTAAATTTATTTAGAATTAGATCTACCTTCTACTTTTTTATCCCAATTTATTATTATTTTTTTTTCTGGTTGTACGCTGAGGGCGAGGTGGGTTAAGTGTCTTGCCCAAGGACACAACAACGGAGCTACTGTCGCCTCAGTAGTCGCTGTTAAATTGAATCTGAAATATGAACACAACAGATTAAAAGCGCTGTACCTCATTTTAACCATCTTAAAATCTGAACTACTTCGTTTTAAACGATTTGCAGTGGTCCAAAGTTATTCCTCACTTGCCTTATGCATTCGGAACATCCTAATTATTCACAGTGATGACTTTATAAGCGCTTTTCACGACTTTCAGAGGCCAGCGAGTTTTGCCGTTATGGTAAAGCTAACAACTAGCATGCTAACTGCACACTTTTGAACCCTTGTCTCATGATTAAAAATACATTCGTACATATTGAGAGCACTGTTAGCATGCTAGCTGTTGTTAGCTTTACAGTGACGGCAAAACTCTGCTCCACTCCAGTCCCTGAAAGTAAAAATCAGGTACAGCACCTGTTAAGAAATTTTAAAATCATGTTTTGTTTGACGGAAGGACCTTACAAAATCCTTCAAATCAGCAAGAAATCATTTGCCACAAACCAGAAAGAGCTATTCAAACTCTGTATTAGAAACTAGTGGTGTCACGATGCCAACATTTCAAACTTGATGCTAGTACTCGATACCGATTTCGATACCACAATGATAATGAAAAAAATACTCAGTCCTTTAGACAATAGAATGTAATTTTCAACACAAAATAATAGTACTTTCTTTGTTACCATGTGGTCTTATACTAGTTCTGATAGAGTTCAACATCACTCCAAAACTGGTCATGAAGGTCAAATGTTGTCCTGTTTATGTCTTTTTATATATATCTCGTTTCGATACGACTTTTAGTATCGATTAGTATCTGATAGTTATCATCCTCTTTATTTTTAGCACAGCAGCGAGGGATGAATGAAAGATTTGTCCGTAATTGAGTCGGAATTTTTCTCAAATTCTGGAGATGTCAGGCACCTAGTTATGAAGTGTCTGATCGTCCCGTAATCAGGAAGTTCACTGCTGGCATGCTAGTTGCTGTTAGCTTTACGGCGAAAACTCGGCTCCGCTCCAGTCCCTTAAACAAACTTGTTTTCGGTACAAGGTAATGGACGTGTTACTCGATACCGATTTCGATACTACAGTGATAATGAAAAAAATAATCCTTTCTTTTCAACACAAAATAATAGTACTTTCTTTGTTACCGTGCGGTTTTATACTAGATCTGATAAAATTCAAGATAATTCCAAAACTGTTCAGGAAGGTCAAATTTTGTCCTGTAGTGTTTTTTTTGAGTATCGATACCTCTTCAAACTAGTATCTGGTTGCGATATTAGTTTTAGTATCGATTAGTATCTGATTTTCGATACTTTTGACGACCCCGTTAGAAACATGTCGTGACCCTGGCTTGCCTCTTTATTTTTAGCGCAGCGGCGAGGGATGAATGAAAGATTTGTCCGTAGTTGAGTCGGAATTTTTCTCAAACTCCGGAGATGTCAGAGTGTCCCGGAGCAGAGCGGAAAGCCGCCATTAATCATAGTGCGCGGCGATGACACTGCAGTACGCCGGGGGACTGTCAACGCGCTGGGCAAGAGCAAGAAATGCACCAGGGCCGCGGCAGAGAGGTTAGCACCCTCCCATCATGACAAGGAGGCATGTGGCACTTTTAGGGGAAAAGGGATGCGTATTTTGGCTGCGTAATATATTGCAATTCAAGCTGACGCGCTTATCAGTTTTTATTCTGCACTCTTCTCTTTTAACGTTAATTTTATGATGATTATTTATGTTTTGATTTGTTGTATTGTGATTTTAATGTCTTTCTTATTCTGTAAAGCACTCGTTACTGTGCTGTACAAATAAACCTGCCTTGCCAAATACATAAAATAAAACGAAATGCGCCTGTAGTTTAGACCTTAGAAGGACCTCTCTCCAAACGTGTTTTGAAATCCGTGAGATTCTTGGATTATCTTATCAGCTCATATTTCAGACTTCAAATGTTAAAGGAACTGTATGTAAGATTCTTATTTTAAATTCAATAAACGAGACCTATCTGTGTCACCACATATGAAGTAGACATGTTCAAAACCAGCTACAAATACAGCTTTAACTGATAACACTTGTAATGTATGATTTATTCTTCACTTCGTTTTGGTTCTCAAGACGATTATCCATTCAGAAAGCAGAATGAGCCTCACATGAGTTTGGGTTGCCAGTTTCGATGCTGAAATCCAGTTGGTTTAAACCTAAAATGCCTTCTCTGAGCCTCACATGAGTTTGGGTTGCCAGTTTCGATGCTGAAATCCAGTTGGTTTAAACCTAAAATGCCTCTCTCTGATCTGAATCGTCTCCAACTAAACCCCAGCATCTGCAGCCAAACATGAATCAGTGCTAGTGGAGCCTCTGCAGCTCAGTGAGTGAATTCTGGAGGTTCTGAGCTTTCACATGAGGCACGGCCTGTCCATGTACTGAGAATGAGAAAAAACTTGTTTGTGACCTCTGTCTTAGGTTTAAACACTGGCAACGCTTACGGTGAGCGGGGTTGCCTCTCCAAAGACCTGACCTGGAACTCGGCCTGGTAGTGTCACTTGCTTGTCTCCATTGACATTGAACTGAACTTTCTAGACACTTTCATCCCATTTGCCAATAAAAAAACAACAAAAACGTCTTTAAGTGCGTCTGTCAGATTTTCTTGTTATGACTAATTCTGACTTAGACTCACAGTTTCACATCAGTTAAGTAGCAGTTTGTGGGAAAACAAAAGTAGAATACCTCTATCTGTCATGTCATCAACAGGAAAAATTCCAACCAAAATATGGGACAATTACACTCAAGGAACACAATTTTCTGACAGTTTAAACACTGACTGACTAAATAAGGGTATGTCATTTATTTTTTATTATCCTAATCATAATTATTGTGTGATCTAGAAAAGTGTTGACCCTTGTTAACTTTACGGTTGCCAGGTAACAATTATGGAGTCACCTCTTCATATGTTTTATCTGCCGTCCGTGTCCAACCAGGAAGTAAAATTATAAACTTCACCCAAATTCACCCCAAAACCAGAAAAAAACGTAGAAAAAACAAGGTAAGATTTTATGAGGTTAACTATGTTTTAGTGAAATGAGTAGACTAACCTGTCCTGTACACTACCTTATGTTATAGCTATTTACTTTCAAGTAAAAAGAAATCGAAAACGTATACTTTTATCGATAAAATGAATCATTGTCATCACAAGGACATGTTCTCATTTCTCACATACCTCTCCAACAATAGTGCTGTGTGATCGGTTACCCCGAATAAAGCCTTGAATACAGCCAACAGCGCCCACTAAATGCATATATATTACAGAAAGGAAGAAATCGCAATGGAAATTTCTCGCTGTAGTCAGAACGCTCCCTTTCAGCTCTGCTCCGTCAGTGCACTAAGAGGTTATGGGTTATGAATAGTCACCTATCTCCGGGTGAAGGACTGGCCTCAGCGTATTCGAGTGCGTTTAATTCAGCCAAGTCTATGTAAAAATGTGCACTCTGTTTCCTTTCAGTACCTGGGCTAATCATATAATAGCAGCTATCATCACGATCGCTGTTTAGGAGGCTGCTTTCAATCAGTGGAACGTTCTGCAGGACTAACATAAAAGAATAGGGATGAAGGATTGGCTGATTTTTTCCAATGTATTTGAGCAAAAATAAAAAAGTTGAAGCAGCTCTCGAGGTCAGAATAAGCCAGCTGTGTTAGCATGATAGTTGTCATTAGCCTTACGCGATTTTTTTTTCCCATGTGTTTGGGCTTTTTTTTTTTTTTTCATGTGTTTGGGCAAAATTTGTCTCACCCCAGCGCAGATATATTGTATAAGCAGCTCTAAGTGTAATAAAAAAGCATTTTATTGTCTGATAATCATTACGTGTGGTTAGCATGCTAGCTGCTGTTAGCATTACCAGATTTTTTTTCCCCCATGTACTTGAGCTCAATTTGTCTTGCCCCATTACAGAAATATTGTATAAGCAGCTCTTGAAGTGTAATTAAAAAAAAGCATTTTATTGTCCAATAAGCAGGAAGTGCGTGGTTAGCATGCTAGTTGCCGTTAGCATTACCCGATTCTTTTTCCCATGTATTTGAGCAAAACTTGTCTTGCCCCAGTAAAGATATATTTGTATAAGCAGCATTTGAAGTCTAATTAAAAAAGCATCGTTGTTGTTAGCTTTACCGTGACGACAAAACTCCGCTCTGGTCTCTGAGAGTTGTAAAAAGTGCTTATAAACTCATTGCAGTGAATAATTAGGATGCTCTGAATGCAAACGGTAAGTGGGGAATAACTTTGAACCACTGCAAACCATTTAAATTGAACTAGTTCTGTTTTCCACGTTTTCAAGACAGAAAAATACCTGAACTCATCCAAGTGCTTTTTATTCAACCAAATCTATGGAAAAATGTGCACTCCACGTTCTTTCACCACCTGAGCTAATCATATAATAGCAGCTATCATCGGCATCGCTGTTTAGGGGGCTGCTTTCAATCAGTGGAATCAGTAGAGCCACATCCTTCAAATAGGAGTGACATAAAGGAATAGGGATGAAGGATTGGCTATTTAAAGGTGTGCTATGTAACTTTTATGGTAGAGGGCACCTGCTTGTCCCCATGGAGATGTTATTGCTTTTTCCTTGAATGTATCACAGTATGATATTATATGACAGCACAGAGCTTATTTTGACCTCAAAAGTCAAGTACAAGAGTAAGAATCAAGAGTACAATATATCAAATAAATCAAATTTTACTCAAATGCATGGGAAGAAATTGGGTACAGGGCCTTTAAACTTGTCTATCTCCATGGAGACAAGCGGGTTATGGCATCAGGCCAAGTTATAGGTCTAAGATGACCTTATAAACAGGACTAAGGAAACAAATGTAAAAAGAAACGGAACACAACTCCAGGTACGTGTTTGATGAGTGGAAAACAACCTCAAAAGTTTCATAAAGAAAAAAAAAAGAATTGAATTTTGGTGCATTTTTCAGTAAAAAGCGACTCCACTGAAATACTAAATATGACTATGACTCTATAACTTTCTATCAAATTTGACAACAAAATAAAGCAAGACATTTAAATCTGGCTTAATCCATTCTTACATGTATGTCCTCCATACATGCAATTTTTACATATATATATATTTTTTTACATTTAACATCATATTTTAATTTAAAAACACATTAAAAACAAAAAAGCACATCGACTAGAAACTTGTGACTCCACTAAAATACTATTAGCAGCAGGAAGAGAACCTTATGGGAAAATCCAAGGCTGTGACTAATACTGCACAAATGTTTTACCAACTTATCGTACTAATCACAATTTCAACAGATCTGATTTACTTTCCAAATTTCTCAAGCAGGAAGTCCAGTTTCTCAAATAAATCTACCTGCTGTAGTGTAGTGCTACGCTGGTCAGATATGTTCTAGTACATTCTGTATGTTTTCTGAGCTAGACGCTGTTTTTGTAGCTGACTTTCTGCCCTCTCAGCACTTTGCATAATAAATAAGGCCTGTGGAAATATAGAGTCTGGGATGGAGAAATTTTAAGACCCTGTACCAGATTTTTTTTTTTTTCCATGACTTTGAACAAAATTGACTTGCCCCACTACAGATACATTGTATAAGCGAGACTTGAGGTCAAAATATGCTATGCACAGCCTGCATCTAATTATAAAGCGTTTTACTGTCCGATATCAGGAAGTGCACTATTAGCATGCTAGTTGTTAGCATTATCGTGACGAAAGAATCCGCTCTGGTCTCTGTAAGTTGCGAAAAGTGCTTACAAACTCACTGTGGGGAATAATTAGGATGCTCGGAACGCATACGGTACGCGGTTCCCTCATCAAAAACATGCCTGAAGAGGTTTTACATGTCATCCATGCATGTTTGAGCAATCTAGCGACCTCTCCCGGACAGCATGATCCTGTCCGAAGCTCAGCCCGCAAGCTTACGTAACCTATGCTCCATAAATATACAAGAGCAGGATGCAAAACTATATACTACTTGCTAAACCTGATGCGATGTGCAGTATTTTCATTAGCGGGATGCACGGTGATTGTGTTGTGATAGCGCTCTGAAGGGGGAGCGACTTAGCGCGGGGAGCTGGGAGATGGGGGGGGGGACTCAGAGCGTCAAAAACAAAACTGAAACTTATTAAACATATAAATATGTTCTTATTGCCAAATTTAGCATTTTCAAAACAATACAAGGTAACATGGCGATTTAAATGTTATGCGTTAGCAGTTAATACCCCACAGAAGTGCAATAACCCCACTTTAAAGTTTGTTTGGAAGATTTGAAGCTGATTGATAATAATGATGGAGTGAACCATCTCGGTTTGAAATCAATTCTAAATGTTGGGAATGAATGCTAACGCTAACCCCCTTGGTGCGGTTTATATAGAGAAGTAAACATGCTAATTACGGCGGGGGTAAACAAAGGGATGTATTTCAATGAGCTAATATATCATCCGCTGCATATGCAAAACCATAGGGAGTGATTACATTACAGCAAATGTGAAGAACTATAGGGAATATTTAGAAGAGCGTGATATAGGAGCGGAAAGTTAAACAGTACAAAGCCGGACCAACAGCGATGGAAAACTGTTGGAATGTTGTATTTATGTTACCATATAAATCGTTCTTCCAGTCAATGCTAATTTTGTCAACTAGCATGTTTTTAGAATAGTACTGCTTTCAAAAAACAAAACTTTACATTGTCCACACTATTGCCTACTTCAGGCGCTATTTAGGGGTCACGCCATTTTTAGTAGTGTCCGAATGACCAAGGAGTGAAAAAGTAGAGCACTCAAAATTTCCCAAAATGCACCTTGACATCGGTGGTCACTAGACCGGTCAATGTAGACCACAATACATTGCTAAAGTCGGAAAAACAACAGCGGACAACGACAGGTCTTTAACTGGGCACAACACGACTGAATGAAGCAGATAGAGGCGCTGGTTTAACACACTGTTGATCGCTGATTATGAATAAAACACTTAAATAAATTGTTGCTGTGTAAAGTTGCTAGCGTTAGCCGCTTTCCTTAGCTCAAGGTGTTAACAGAGCAATAATTTCCGCATTTTAGATTAAAAAAATGAGTAATCCAATCCGTTCACGTGAGATCCATCTTGACAAAAATGTGTACGGTTATTATTAGTCCATAAACACTTTTGTGCCAGTCGAATCTGATCATTATTTATAACAGAAATCAAGTTTTATCAGAGCTTAGCAGACTTTTTTTCACCCAGATGCCAGAGTCATAAGACCCGAAAATAGTGAGCTGCGTTTCCAAATCTCTCTGTGAATGAGGCACTATATAGTCTGCTAAAGAGTGAGGGGCCATGGAGTGAATGAGGGTTTAGGGACTAGGGTGGACATTTGGACACTGCCTGAAACTACTAAGTACAACGTTGAATAGCTCGCGTTCACGTTCTAGAATTTAAGATCGTATGCAAAGGCCTATATAACTCTATGGAAGACAGAACTGTTTGTGAAAGAAATATCCAAACTTATGATCCACAAATGAATCTTGTCATTATCTGTTTTGGGATGCATCCGCTGCAATATTAGTCTCAAGGCTTCAAGTCTTTTCAGCTGCCACCGAGCACGTCTTCGGGGTTGAGTTATGGCACCGCTTTCTGAGGCTACTGTGAAAAAATGATTTCATTGACACAAGACGTTGAACTTTGACCCAGTTTGTGTCTCATGTGGATAGGCCCAGTAATTACAGAGATATTAACCGTAAACCGGGTCAACAAATCTGCGATCTGACAGTTAAACAGCAAATTCCACCACAGAATTCGGACCTGTCCTCCAGCTCAGTTTAAACTATAGGGATTCTAGAATGTTGTGAACCCAACCTATTGTACCACGCGACCAACCCTACAGTACTAATACAACAAACAAAAGCTGCTGAAAAAGCCCCTGCACCCGATTTTGTTTCCGTGTATTTGAGCAAAAATGTGTCTTGCCCCGGTACAGATGTATTGCATAAGCAGCCCTTGACGTCAAAATAAATCCGCCGCATGCTGCCTGACTCTAATTGTGAAGTGTTTTATTGTCCGTTAATCAGGAAGGGCGTGGTTAGCATGCTAGTTGTTGCTAGCTTTACCGTGATGGCAGAAGTCCGGTGTGGTCTCTGGAAGTTGTGAAATGTGCTTATAAACTCATCGTGGTGAATAATTAAGATGCTCGTAATGCATAAGGTAAGTGAGGAATAATTTTGCACCACTCCAGATAGTTTCAAATTAAGTTCTGTGTTTCTGAAAAATGTCAACTAGTGAATGGTCCCAATTAAAGGTGCGCTATGTAACTTTTCTGGTCAACGGTACGCCGCCTGCTTGTCTCCATGGCGATTGCTTTGCCTGTATGTTAGCATGGCATCGAAGGCGCTGTTATTCCTCACTTACCTTATGCACTACAAGCGTCTCAGTTATTCACCGCGATGAGTTCATGAGCGCTTTTCACAGCTTTCAGAGACCAGAGCGGAGTTGTCGTGGTGAATCTACCAAGCAGCATGCTAACACGCACTTCCCGGTAATCAGACGATAAAACGCTGTATAAATAGATGCAGACAGTACACAGCTGACTTGTTTTGACCTCAAGAGCTGCTTATATAATGTATCTGTACTTGGGCAAGACAAATTGTCCTCAAATACTTTCTATCCCATGGAGTCAAGCAGGTCATCGGGCCGAGTTACGAGCCAGATCTGCAGAGAGGTGGGCCCACTCACATAAATAATACATGTTTTTCAAGGTATTGTGGGTGCAATAAAAAAAAACACCTGTAATTGAATAAACGCAAGATCGATAGATAAGATGAATGCCATACTGTGGAAAATTCCAGACAAAGCAATATCAGGCAGGTGGTGGACACTCCATTGGAAAAGTTACATAGTGCACCTTTAAGTCTTTATTTAGTTGAAACATCCAAAACCAACCAGTCGTGACAATCAAGACATCAAGCAGTGTATGGATTTGAACCATAGACTGTATAAAGAAGTGGACTGACTGAGTGTGACGTCACCCATAGCGTTCGGCTCCCACCAAATGAAGCTCATCGGGGCTAGAGCAGTTATATGGGCGAATTTGGAGTTCCATACTGGAATTCTGACCGCGAGTATCATAGCAACCAAAGAGCCAATCTGGAGCGAGGCCTCTTCCTGCCTGCACCGCTGGATTAGCACGGAGCGGGTGCTTAGAAACGCTGTCAATCAAACCTGTTGCTAACGCTAGCGGAAGTGACCTCAAGGAAGTAATGCGCCTGATTGTGTGTTATCGTTCATATCTGTTCATATCTTGATTCACCCACACAATAGCTAAATAAAAACACCAGGATCATGTAGAGCGGGCTAACATTTTAAGACCAAAATGACGAGCCTGACAGCGGCAGTTACAGAGAGAGGGGCGACAGTTTTTCAGTAGAAAATGTATTGGAGCCAGAGTTGATGGAGCCGGAAGCTCATGCTCACTTCCTATTTGAAATGCGGCGGCTAGCAGGTTAGCTATATCCATTTATATATGCAGTCTATGATTTGAACTAATTATTGGTTAGCTGGTAATAGCAACACTGCAAAAAGTATTTTAGGTAAGCTTGAAGGTAGGTAAAATGATCTATGAATGGAACAATATTTTTTTTTTTTATTCATTTGAGCAAACCAGATTTTTTCTCAGAGTTGCTTTTACCTTATTTAAAGTGGAACCATGTATTTTCTTATTTTAAAGGGCCCATATTACAGTATGTTCTGATCTATGTTATAATGCTGTTTCCTCATCAAAAACATACCTGGAGTTGTGTTTTGTTTCATTCACATGTTTAACACACAAACCCTGCATATTTAGGCTGAGTTCTTCTCTCAAACAGAAAACACTTGGTTCCACCTTGTGATGTCACGTAGTAATACAGGTAATACAGGTAATACAGTGCACCACTATGTTTTTAAACTCCATACACCTTCACTTGAATCATTTGGATGATTGCAGCACTGCAACTGTCGATCTCTATTGAATTAAAGGTAAAAGGAACTGCTAACTTGAAAACTACCGCTTCATGACATCATAAGGTGGGACAGAGCATTTTGAGCTTGAGATGTACACAAACTAATAATGAAGAGCTACTTAAACATGTGTGAATGAAACAAAACACAACTCCAGGTATGTTTTTGAGGAGGTAACAACATTATAACATGGCTTAAAGCTCACAAGAGTCAGTTTTGCGTAATATAGGACTTTTAAGTACAACACGCATTCTTCTAGTGGTACATCATTTAAACTGCATACGACAAGTAAGACTACTCATTCCATCAAAAGATTTAAGATTTTTATTAAAAATCTTGCCTAGTTTTTTCTAGTTTTATAATCTTAAGTTTACAATTTTACTTCCTGGTTGGACATGGGCAGCAGAAAGGTAATTCCATAACTGTTACTTTCCATAACTGTTACCTAGCCTAGCACTTTTTTACCATAATGTAAAAAAAGTTACACATTAGTTATGATTAGACAAATAAAAAAATAAAAAAATGACAACACCTTTGTTAAATGAAGGTTTAACCCGTCAGAAAAATACCTTCCTTGTGCGTATGTAGGAATGTATTCTGTTTTATTCCTGTATTTTTGTACTTTTCTTTTCAACTTTTTTCCCACAAACTGACACCTAACTGATGTAAAACTATGATACATATTTACTACAGATACTATCCCACCAAACCAAGCCATAATTACAAAAAAAACCAAAAACTGTCATATGCACTTTAACCTGTCAAGTCATACTCATATCAAAATAAAATATTCTTAGTTCAAGTTATTTTTGTAGGTCCTATATTCCGCAAACTTGACTTTTGTGAGCTTTAGGCCGTGCTATAATGTTGTTACCTCCTCAAAAACATACCTGGAGTTGCGTTTTGTTTCACTCACACATGTTTGAGTAACCCTTTATTATTAGTCCGTCTCCAGCTCCAAAGCTCAAAATGGTCCGTTCCACCTTGTGATGTCACGAAGCTGTAGTTTTCAAGTTAACAACTACCTTTTACCTTTAGTTCAGTAGAGATTGAAAACTGCAGGGCTGAAATTATCCAAATGATTCTAGTGAAGAAGTATGAAGTTTAAAAACACAGTGGTGTACTTCCTGTATTACCACATGACATCACAAGGTGGAATGGCGTGTTTTCCGTTTGAGAGAAGAACTCAGCCTAAATACGTAGGGTTTGTGTGTTAAACATGTGTGAATGAAACAAAACACAATTCCAGGTATGTTTTTGATGAAACGTTATAACATAGATCAGAAAATAACGTAATATGAGCCCTTTAACTAATCGAGATATTACTTTTTGCAGTGTCGCTAACACAAATTCAACCCTGTATATAAACACTGCAAAAATACTGGAACTAAGAGGATTAGTAACTGCTCTAGAGATGTCCGCTAGACTAGATGAGCTGTGCAAGATTAGAGAAAAACGGTATTAGCTACTGTAGTGCTAGTGCGGCTACGTTTTTTAGTAGCCATACCTCGTATTTGTCAGGGCGGGTCCAAGAAGCCTAGAGGGGACAAAGGGAGGAAAGAGAGAGTTTAATGCGCAGAACAATACAAGAGGAGACATGCATGCTAGCACGCCACGGAAATCCATAGCAGAATACTGTAAAAGCAAGAAATGGTTAGCTACGAGAATTTTTTTTTTTTTTTTTAAAGGAAAACATATGGCTTTTAACTTAATAAAATACCTCTCAGAAAAATGGTACGTTCACAATCTCAGCATTAAGCGCCTCCCAGTTGCCCGAAAGTCCGTGTTTAGTTTCAGTTTGATATGTTGTCAGTGTGAACATATCTTCAGTGTTAGGTGTTGTGTACAGTTAATTCAAAAACAAAAAAACCCCAAAAATATTTAATTATAGTTATAAGTTGATAGAAGAAAGCAACAAAGTATGACATTCAAATAAAAGATGGCAAAAAGTGTTCTTTAATGCATGTCTCCAGATGTTTCGATATATGGATAAAAGTGGATTGAGAAGACTTCCTGGTTGCACATCACTTCCTGGAGTAGGAGTGGTTAGGGACAGTGGGCGGAGATAAGGACGCCAAAGCATTTTCAGCTCACACAGAGACGGCAGAAGAGATTGAAACAGAATTTAAACATGCATGAAAGAAAATAAAACACAAATCCAGGTATGTTTTTGATGTGTAAACCACTTTGTAACATGGTTAAAAAAAAAATCACACCATACCTCCCCTTTAATCATGCGTCAGTTTTGAAGTGGAACTAAACACAAAATGCTGCTTGCTACGTTGCTACTAAACTATGTATATCGTGTTTTAATAGCATTATCTACTGTTCCTATTTATTTGGAAATTTTAGTGCAACACAGGGTGTGCTCCCACTAGTGGCCACTGCAGTTTCAAGTGCTACATGACATCACACATGACTTCCCTGATTACAGACAGGTGTTTCTGATTACAAACACCTGGCTGCAGGGGCGGAGTTTGACGTGTGGACACATGTTAGACCAATCACACTGTTCCTTATACCTCCAGACCCCGCCCCTCCTCCATCACTCTCCCCTTTAGTCCTCCAGGTACTCTCCAGTTTAGCAGCTCTGTTTGAAATGTAGTAGTGATAGTTTAGGCGTTTAATCCCACTTTAAGGGACTAAAGAAGAGAGTGGAGGGGAAGTAGGGGCGGGGTCTACATGTATAAGAAACAGTGTGATTGGTCTAACAGGTAACCACACTTTAAACTCCGCCCCTGCTGCCAGGTGTTTGTAATCGGAAACGCATGTCTGTAATCAGGGCAGTGCTGTGTGATGTCACCAACTCCCGGATCCAGAACAAAATTTCCCATTCATTTTTCCCATAAACTTTCCAAAAAAAAAAATGATATGAAAAGTTTGAAAGCTTGCTCAGGGCTAATCAGCAAGGTGGTAACTAATGACCACAAGACCGGTAATTTTATGTAAAATCTGTTTCTGAAATTTTATAAACTTCAAACTTATTAAAACAGTTTGCTGAATCTTGCATTTTAAATTTGCTTTGTGGGCTTAAAACGACCGCATTTTGGATGTTAGTTAGCATGTAGCTGGTTAGCCTCCGCGATGGGTTTGAACTTTTAATATTTGAATTTTTCGAAAAGCCCATGGGAAAAATTTATGGAAAATTGACTTCTGGAGACGGAGAAGGCGGTCACTGTTGAGAGGCCACTGAAGGCAGCACAAACGTAGGAAATTTTACCTAGTTTGCACTAAAGTTGTCAAATATGACTAGGGACAGTAAATAATGCTGTTAAAATGCCATATACACAGTTAACACTTACAAACTTTTCTTTTTACTCCATCTTAGTACCAAACTGCCACATCAGCATGGGGTAAATCAGTTGTGACTATATCATAAGAGGATTTACAAAATAATTAGCAACACCGGGGGAGCTAGCTTATCGTCGCCTTGTGTATTCTGATTACGCCTTTATGTTGAGCGAACGTTATCTTCCGTAGGAGCATGCGCATGTAGATTAGTCCAGCCAAAATGCAATATTAGCACCCGCATCACTTTGGGCTCTACACTGGAGAGATAAAGGAAGATAGCATCAGATTTGTTCGGTATGAAATAGTCGTGAGAGATTAGAGGGAGCATCGATGACTTCTTTGACATTGGACTATTCAGAGTGTATTGTGGACTATTTTGGATGAAAGGGGAGCGTTAGTGATAATGGAGATCTGATATGGCTTTTAAGGGTTTTATATTCGATGCAAAAAAGGTATAAAAAAATGAAAATCTTGAAAATGTCACAATGGAACAATGGAACATGAGAAATATTCATAGGGCGAGAGCATGTAGCATTTGTCAAATTCGTCATGCAGTTTCAAATTTGAATTTTTTTTTTAACCGTTTTAAAAATTTTGTTTACAAAACGTAGAAACTTAAATGTCCGCATATGTTAAAAGTACAGAATGTAACTTTCTGGAGGTGGCACCTGTATGATGCCATGAAAATAGAAAGTTAAAACCATACTTCGGAACATTCTGCAAGCTGATAAGTTTTATGCCATACTGTGGAATATTACAGCCGAAGAAACAGCATTTCTATGGAAACAAGAAGGAGGAAGACCTCTTCTAGGTCAAATAAGAGTCAGGTTTGTGGAGATGCAAGTCCGCTCACAGTTAGGATGGATGTTTTTTAGTGTTTTAGAGCAATACAACCAAAACAAAACAAAAAAAAAACAAAACATGCTTTTATTTTAGACTTTTTTTTTTGGCTAAAAAGTGACATACTGTGGCTTTAAGGACGTTGAAAACAAACACATTATTATATTTTTTTGTGTTTCATTTACATTCTTAAACTTTGATGGCTTTCCAAAAATAAGAGTGCTTACAGCGTATTTCATTTATTTTTATTAAAGGCCTATTTTCCACTATTTTCTGATCTATGTTATAATGTTTCCTCATCAGAAACAGACCTGGAGTTGTGTTGCGTTTCATTCACACGTTTGACACATAAACCCTGCATATTTAGGCTGAGTTGTTTCACAAACAGAAAACACTCTGTTCCACCTTGGATGTCCTGTACATAAACCCTGCATATTTAGGCTGAGTTGTTTCACAAACAGAAAACACTCTGTTCCACCTTGTGATGTCCTGTGATAATACAGAAGTGCTCCACTGTGTTTTTAAACTCCATACACCTTCACTAGAATCATTTGGATGATTTCAGCCCTGGACCTGCCAATCTCAACTGAACAAAAGGTAAAAGGAAGCTGTTAACTTGAAAACAACAACTACATGACATAACAAGGTGGAACAGGGCATTTTGAGCTTTGGCGATGTAGACAGACTAAGAATAAAGGATTGTGATGAAACAAAACACAACTCGGGGTATGTTTTTGATGAGGTAACAACATTATAGCATGGCTTAAAGCTCACAAGAGTCAGTTTTGTGTTATATGGGACATTTAAGCTAATGTTCAGTATTGCGACACACACATACGAGTAAATCCATTTTGCCAGTTAATTAACACTTAAAATAATACATCCAATTCTGTTTTTACCCATTTGCATTGATCTCATTACTTCAGTTAAAATATGTCCATTGGCGCAAATTAAAACAAGGTGCATAATGATCTATGACACATTTTCCAGGCCGTTTATTGCTAGCTAGGCAAAAAAACACCTAAATTGGCTAATCCTTCGTCTTCTGCCCGATGTGACAGGGCATAGAAGATCTTTTGCATTCCCACTTTAAATGGCCCCTGATAATGAATAAACCAAATTGTATCAACACCACGCCTGGACTCAAAGGAAACTAATTCATTCCCAAATTGGATTTAAAAAAAACGTGCGCGTAAGATTTATAGCAGGCCTTAAAGTAAATGACTCAGCAAATTACACATAAGCCATTTGTTCACACGCCGGTGGGTTTTCTCAGACCAAATCCGATATATAAATGTCTAAAGTCATTTATTTAAGTTACTAATAGAATAAGAGAAAAAATTATATACTTTTAAAGGATGACCCAAATGCATACGGCGTCTACTGCATTTATCATAAAAGACGTCCAGCGCACACAGAGATGGTGAGAAATTCAAATAGGTTGCGAATAAAGTCTGAGCATGTCAGTGAATGTTCTTCACTATGACATTTGCAGTATGAAGTATTGAAAGAGTTATGTATGTAGGAAGGTGATTTGTGAATGTCCTGGTTAAAATAAATAGCCTGGAATGCCAGCCCAGATACATGGTTGCTGTTTATATGTTGAGTAATAAGAGTCTAAGATTAGATTAGTTAGATTAGCATAATGTTAATGTGTATTCAGTATGTGTATTCATAGTTTGTGATGTTTGGAGGCTAACGCTAACTCTCCCATTGAAAATACATTGGAGCCAACAAATAGGGTTAGTTAGGGTGTTTTCACACTGCCACTTGTTGAGTTGACGTAAAAGAGCTTTACGTCTGGGAACGGTGCGCTTGAACACTACAGCTGAAGCCAATGTCCACTCTGAGAGCGCTCAGATCAGAGCAGCCCCTGTTTCACTCTGGAGTGGCTCCTGTCTTGCCTTAAATTGGCTCCTCTCTCACTCTGGAGCGGCTCCTTTCTCACTTTGGACTGGCTCCTGTCTTGCCTTAGAGCGGCTCCTGTCTCGCTCTGGAGCGGCTCCTGTCTCACTGGAGTGGGGCCAATGTGGTGTGAATGCGATCGACCTTGGGCCGACCTCCACAGTCGGCGGTGAAAGTGCTTAGAATTGGATCAAAATCAGATTGGATCAGATGCAACCTGCATGTGACGAGGCAAATTGGATCAACTTAATATCGTCTCCTCCTTCCTGAGCCTGGGTCTGCCTGTGCCACTCAGAAAGACTTTTTCTCTGCTTCTACAAGAGCACATCACACTCCTGGTATATTCATCCACAAGTAAAAGAAAAGACTGGCACATATAGCACCCATGGAAGTGGATCCAGGATGTCACCAGGGAAGCGATTGTGTGTGTCTGTTTGAAGCCCGTTGTCATGGAGATAAATTCTCTGGTCAGCTGATGGCCTTTCACGTGGCTCATGGTGTGGTGTTCGGGGTGAATGATGCACAGTGCATGTGAACAAGAACCGACCCAACAAAGTAAACAGAACTAAACCTAGTGCCTCTGGAGCTGCTCCACAGAGCACAGTAACATGTGAAAACACCCTTATTCATGGAGTGTATATGACAACTGACTAAACTAAATACAGTCGTCAGTTCTGGAAATTGTATTGCATTGGTTACAATGTGCAACCATAGTTCTGTGAGTGCTCTGAACAAATAAAGAAAAGCTGACATTTTGTTTGACTATAGAAACAAGCTTGAGGAAATGGCATACTCTTACTCTCCTCATACAGCTGAATCTTGTTCTTCAGCCCTTGTTTTGCTGTGTGAATAAAAGTGTACTCCACACTACCTGCTCTCCCTCAGTGAAGACTCTTTGGTCGAAGCTCCACAGGATGCTGGGGGTGGGGTCTCCAGAGGCCTCACAGGTCAGGGTCACCTGGTCATCGAACTCCGATGCACTCTGGTTGTTCAGGAACGTGATCTTTGGTGGCACTGAAACATCAAACAATACATTATTTTAGTGTTGTCACGATGCTAAAATGGTATCAAACGCAATTTTGATACTAAGGAATAGACTCGATACTCAATACTGATTGATACCACAATGATAAAAAAAATAAATAAAAAACACTCTTTATTTAGACAATAGCATGTAACATTAAATCGTGGTACTTTCTTTTATAATACCACATGGCCTTATATCGGTGTAATCCCTCAGTCGTTCAAGGAAAGGCAACTTTAGTTGTATAACACACTTCGTACACAAAGTAAGTGCTTTACAGACTGACTCATCATTTGTCCACGACGCTTTCTGCTTATCTTTAACCATTTTAACTTTCATCGGGGCAATGGTGTCCAGGTAGGTTCCATAGTGGTCCATGGGCGTATATTAGTCTATGTATCTTATATTGTTTTGATACAGCTCAAGATCATTCTAAAGCTATTCAGGAAAGGTTCATTTCTGTCTTGTGAATGTGACTTTTTAGTATCGATACCTGCTCAAATGAGTATCTAGTTTCGATACTGGTTTTAATATTGATTAGCATCTGTTTTTTCATACTTTTGACAATCCTACACTTTGTACAATGTTATAATCCCAAGTAGTAGCATCTTGTTTTTTGTTTTGTTTTTCCATGACTTTGTTGGGATCATTTCTTTTCACTTCAACTGCAGCGACGCTATTTGGAAGTGGACGATACTGTGTGAAAGTTCTCCTCGCTCGCCCTGATTCAAAAAGCCTCATTCTGTGTAAAGAAATTAAGTCTGATTTTATTGACCCAGGGTTCTTTGGCAGGGTAATTGAAAAGTATTTGAGCTCCTAAGAGGTTTTACAGGACAAGTGCAGTCCTCAGATGAAATGGGAAAAAGATGGAGAGTGCTTTGTGGAGAGCGAGGACTTAATTTACGAATAGCATAGCATTGCCATTTTGTCCTTTCCCTGTATGAATTTCCTAATGCAGGACTATTCAACTTGCAGCTCATCTTCCAAAAAATATATATAATAAAATAAAACCTCTAAATTTTAGCACTGGTTTAGACCTGGTTTAATTCTGGTTTAGTCATGGCTTAGTCTTAGTTTAATACTGGTTTAGTACCGGTTTGGTAATTTGGCAGAGCAATGTGGGTAACCCTTTTGAATTTTATTTTTTACCAAAAATAAGTTGTTTTTTTCATTCTCATTATTGAAACAGATCAAATTATTTAGTGTGACCCAAAATTGTGTTTCGGGCTGCAGTGAATACTTTTATTTCTTCTAGTTCAGATTGAATCAATACCAATACATCAATATTCTAATACTGAACTAACTACTAAACAACTACTAAAGTATTGACTGATTGACTAACAATACTACAGTATTCTCATCGAAAAATAGCAATACTTAAAGGCCCTGTACCCGATTTTCCCGACGTATTTGAACTCAATTTATCTCTTATCTCTTGATGTCAAACGGCGGTGTCAGCGGTGTAGTGTCTGCATCTAATTATAAAGCATTTTATGGAGAATCAGGAAGAAATTTATGGAATCAGGAGGTGTGTGGTTAGCATGCTAGCTGCTGTTAGCTTAACTGTGATGCAAAACTAAACCCTGGTCTCTGAAAGTTATGAAAAGAGCGTGAGGAAGTGAGGAATAACTTTGAACCACTGAAACTGTTAAAAATGACCTAATTCTGTATTTAAAAATCAGGTGCAGCGCCTTTAGGGTCAATTCTCAATGATAGAACTTTCACACTATTCACATGTGTTCTGCCAATAGCTGTTTACAGGAAGAATAATCACTGTTTGTTTCTGGGTCAATTTTCACTTTCTCCGTCTAGCCTTTTCAATAACAACAAACCGCTGTAAACAATTTCACACAATGCTATTAGCGCTTAGCTGATAAAAGCCGTAGCGCTAATAACAGTGCACTTCCTAAGGGCTGACTTAATTACTTTTCAATGGGGGACACTTCCCTTTAAACGGTCGGTTGCTTTGCACTGCAGAGTGGAGTTCTCATAGAGGACTGTTCCTAAAATGTCATGAAATTGCTCGAGAAAAGGCCAATGCACAAGCGAACTATAGATGCATACAGTGAGCCAACAGAAATGTATGTGTAATGTATCAACTATGTTCTAGTCCAGTTACTTTGAACGTTAGATCGGGATATTGGTGGATTTGCAGCATTTCTCATGAGTTGACAGACCCAAGGGCATTCCATTAGGTAAATAGTTTTGTTATTTTGTTGGCATGTATTTTTTTATTTTGATTAATTAGATTTTTCTTTCACCCAGAATGAGCTTGTTTTTCAACATAATTAAAGGAACTGTATATACGATTTTGATATAAATTTCATAAAGTTGATCAATCTGTCTCACCAGATTTGATGTAGCCATGTTCAAATCAAATACAGTTTCAAGTCCCACCCAACCATCCATCCATCCATTTTCTTCCACTTATCCGGGGCCGGGTCACGGGGGCAGCAATCTAAGCAGGGACTCCCAGACACGTCCCCAAGGCGAGAGACATAGTTCCTCCAGCGTGTCCTGGGTCTTCCCCGGGTCCTTCCCGATGGGACATGCCCGGAACACCTCCCTAAGGAGGCGTCCGGGAGGCATCCTGAACAGATGGCTGAACCACCTCAGCTGACTCCTCTCGAAGCTGGCTTCTGCTGAAGTCCCAGTTGGTTTAAACCTAAAAGGACTCTCTCTGATCTGAATAGTCACTACCTAAACTGCCGCACCTGCAGCCAATCATGAATCAGTGCTAGTGCAGCCTCTGCAGCTCAGTAAGTGAATTCTGGAGGTTCTGAGCTTTCACATGAGACACGGCCTGTCCAAATAATGAGAATGAGAAAAAATTGTATGTATCTCTATCTGTAGATTTAGGCACTGGTAACACAGGTTCAGTTGTGATTGCAGTACCTTTTTAAAAATAAAACAAGAGCGCAGTCAATGCAGTCAACATTACAATTGTTATTGTTATTATATGTTTACCTCGTATCTGGGGACACAGATAGGTAAAGTTTGTGAAATTTAAAATCAAAATCTTACATACAGTTCCTTTATGGTATGACATTTCAATGAGGCTAAAATCAATAAAATACAGCAACAATGGCTCAACTGCATATAAAATAAATTTGAATCCTGAAATGACCAAGACTGGTGAACATAAATGGACTTTTCTTACCAAAGACTTTGAGGCTGACTTCCTGGGATGTCTCTCCAGCCTTGTTGCGTGCGATACACGTGTACTCCCCCTCGTCCACCTTCTTCACATCTCGTATCAGCAGCTCCGAGCCGTCCTCGTTCACACTGTACTTGTCTCCACTCACAAGGAGAACACTGTTACTGGACAAACAGAGAGACAGAGACAGAAGACATCAGTTTCGTTGCATGTGATACTGGGGCAGTTTATACAATTGTGGGACTAGTCGACTTAAAACAAAACGTTGTATTTTGATAAATGTAATCATTATTATCTGGACTATACAGACCCTAAAACACAGGCCAAAATACCTTTTCATTATAATAATAAAGCATTGGATTTATATAGTGCTTTAAGACACCTAAAGAATTTACAGTGCATTATTCATTCACTCCACCTTTGGCTGTGATAAGCCACAGCTGCCCTGATGGAAGCGATGCTGCCAGTTTGTGTCAAACACTCACACACAGCACTTAGGCAGTGTGAGTGAAGTGTCTTGCCTAAGGACACAGTGACAGAACTTGGTCCGAGTGGGAATAGATCCAAAGACAGTGACTTTATTCAATTAAAATGCCAGAATGCATAAACAATTCATATTCATAAACATTCTCTCAGTCTCACACATCTTAAGTAACCAAAGTCTGAGTATTGGAATGGGAAACATCTTAGAAACAAATTGTGAGTACTGCATTACATAGTTAGAGGTTTAGGTTGGGTTATACTTAAATGTGCATTTGACCCATTCTTCAGGAGACAACCCTAGAATCATACCAGGAGCCTTGTTGTTATGGGGCGAGAGTGCTAGCTACTAACTAAACATTCAACTTCGGGCCCCTTATAGTGACTTTGGGCGTTTTTCATGACCACTGTCCATAGTCCACACACCAGCCCTGTGTGTTCAAGGTTCACTATGTAACTTTTCCAGTAGATGATACGCCATCTGCTTGTCTCCATGGAGACAAAGGCCCAAAGTTATTCCTCACTTAACAAAATGCATTCCAGGCATCCTAATTCTTCATTGCAATGAGTTCATAAGCACTTTTCACAACTTTCAGAGGTCAGGGGAGTTTTGCCATCACAGTTACGCTAACAACAACTAGCATGATAACTCGCACTTCCGGATTGTTGGACAATGAAAAGCTTTATAATTAGATACAGACAGCGTGTAGCGGACATATTTTGACTTCAAGAGCTGCTTATACACTATATCTGTACAGGGGGAAAACAAATTTTGCTCAAATAGGGCTACATTCGGGTACAAGGCCTTTAAACTGTAGAGGGAGCAGATGGGGATGTAAAAAGCAGCAGGCCCTAAAGGAGATGCCTCGAATGGTGAGCCAGGTACACGTCTGACATTTACCGAGTCTTTGAAAGATCACTGCTGCCTTCACCTGCTACATCTGCGGGCCATGCCACCGTCAGAACAGATGTTTCAGGTTTATGTGCTATTTTAGGCCCAGTGGGTGCGATATCACAAAGGAAAGTGCCAGCTGCTTATTTTAGACGTAATACAGGAAGAGACGTGTAAAAATAATAATAGCCATTAGCAGTGCAACAAAAGTCAAGTGAGGATATGGTTCGGTAAGGACATTATAGTACAAATTCAACACTCAAAAACACTGTCACGTTCTTCATTCAAATGTTTTATGTTGATCCAGACCAAATTATTTAGATTTGAAGATGAGCTATTCAAACTATTTAACTTTTATATTTAAAAGTGTGAATCGTTTAAGGAACTGCATGTCTGCGCTCTTACTGTTTTAAAAAAGGTGCTATATTCAAAGCCGAACCTGGTCAGGTCACAGTCATATGAAATTTAAAATCTAAATCTTACATACAGTTCATTTAATGGAGAAATGTGACCAAAAATAAATCCCTTTTTGCCTATTATACATAACTGTCCACATCACCTGTTTCTCCATGGAGATAAGTTAAATCAAACATTCCAGGCAAAGCAATTCCATCTTCATCGTAGCCACCCCAACACTAGAAAAGTTACATAGTGCATCTTTACCATTACACATTTTTCTGCATTTCAGACCTGGTTTCTTTCTAAAATCATAACCTAATACTTGCTATCTTCCATTGAACTGCATCATCTATTTTCAATACATTTTACAGAAATAAATACATTTTGAAGACTGGCCAACAATAGTAAGTGAGCCCCGCTTTAAATAGCCTTAGTAAAGCATGGACAAAAAATTACTAAATTACTTAAACTCATCATGGTGAATATTTGGCTCTATGCCCAACAGCACCTGGCAGCCTCACTGTTAGCGTCACTACTTCCTGTCCAATGTTATCTCTATGAGGTTTTTTTGTGTCTCCATGCGAACGCTAAAGGTAATTTTGAGGCATAACAAATATTAAAATAAAACAACAACACAAACTGAAGTATTCTACATTTAAAAATAATAGGGTAGTTTTTTGTTTATTTTATATGAATTTTAATAGGTTGTTTATTTTATGTTGTTTTTTTTTTTTTTATAAAAATGACTGTTCGCTTTGACACAGTGAGCTAGCTAGCGTGCTAATGTGCACAGGGCCTATTAGGATGATTGAAATGCATAAGGTAAGTGAGGAATAACTTTCGACCATTGCAAACTGCTGTTATGTTTTTATGTTGTGTTATGTTATTCATGTTTTTCAGTCAATAAAATTCAGGTACAACACCTTCTGTATCTGTTCATGATTTATTAACGCTATTAAACTTTTAGTGATTATAAAGTGTTACCGAGCCTATTAAGATGATTGAAATGCATAAGGTAAGCGAGGAATAACTTTGGACCATTGCAAACCGTGGTTATGTTTTTATGTTGTTTTATGTTATGTTTTCACGTTTTGCAGTCAATAAAATTCAGGTACAACAACTTTAAGTATCTGTTCATGATTTATTAAAATTATTAAACATTTAGTTATTATAAAGTGTTACCAGTATTAGCACATTTACCGTTACAAATTTGAAGCATTTGAGACCTGGTTTCTTTCTGCAATCACAACCTATTACTTGTTATCTAACCATCGCCATCACCCCTCTAAACTTTTGAGTCGCTGTCATAATACGGACCCTGGACCCTTCTTCCCGCTGTGTTTTAACTGGCTGCAGATATAGTCATGTCCTGAGGAACAGACAACAGACAAGGCAGATGGGCCAAAAGCCACCACCACCGAGCTAAAGCTCCATTTGTCGAGCCTAACTCCCAGCTCTAAGCACCGCTGTCACTCACTGCAAAACCGCACCGCTCCCAGAATGCAAATGGGTCCCAACAAGCAACTCCGGGAGCAGATTGTGAACAGCTCAGGGGGTGAAGTTAGAACAGCACCGTGGGATTTCAGATGTGAATAAAAGTCACCATGTACAATTTTATTTCGTTGTACATCTCATGGTTTCAAACATTTAACCCTATAATGCCAAATGTATCACATTTGAAACAAGCATTTCTGAGACCTAATGCATCACCTTATGGTAAAAACGTCACTCAAAACCCTGTTGTATCCAATCTGATACTTGTCTTCCACTCCCTGGTGGACACCTTTATCACTACAACAATTAAAACACAGTACATGGTACAATCCAAGATGATTTAATAATAATTTTTTGTATTTTTTTTTTTTTTTCAAATTTTGTGAAAGGGCCAAATAAAGGTTCCAGATTCAAGAAATCTGAATTTTCTGTCCATTATTTCTGGGGTCAGGCATTACAGGGTTAAAATCCTACTAGCATCGCAGACTAGGGTTGTCAAAAGTATCGAAAATCAGATACTAATCGATACGAAAACTAGCATTGAAACTTTGAGCAAGTATCGATACTAAAAAAGTCACATTCACAGGACAGAAATGAACCTTTCCTGAATAGCTTTAGGATGATGTTGAGCTGTATCAGAACAAGTATAAGACACATAGACTAGTATAGACCCATGGACCACTATGGAACCTACCTACGATTTAATGTTGAAAATGACACTATATTGTCTAAATAAAGTGTTTTTGTTATCGTAGTGGTATCGGAATCGGTATTGAGTATCGAGTCTATTCCTTGGTATCGAAATCAAGTTTGAAATTTTTGTATTGTCACAAGATTACTGCAGACTTTATGTGTTGTTCTAATTCAGAATAGTTTTGATTGGAGTTGAAAAGCAATTGGGTTGATATAAAAAGGATAATGATGTTTTTGACAGTCAGACTACTAGGATATTAAAGGTGAACTACGTAACTTTCTGGTGGAAAGTGGGCCACACGTTTGTCTCCATGGAGATGTTATTGCTTTGCCTGGAATGTTCCACAATACGGCATTAATCTTATCCATCTCCTGAATCATCTTACAATCCAAACCTTGACTCGAAGCGCATATGACAGGTTAGTCTACTCATTAAACTAAACATAGTTAACATCTTTATGGGTTATAATTTTACTTCCTGGCATGATATGGACAACAGATATGACATACATAGAGGTACTTACAAAACAAAGTCCAGAATGTACACAATAGTTAGCAATTTTTGTGGTGATGACATAAATAGAAGTATTCTGTTTTAGAACTCAGCGCTACTTCCTGTATTTTTGCACTTTTCTTCTCAACTTTTTTCCTCAAACTGCCACTAAAGTGATGTAAAACTATGATAAATATTTACCACAGGTACTATCCCACCAAACCAAGTCAGAATTACAAAAACATGAAAACCTGCCATACGCACTTTAAATAAAATACACACATTTTCAGATTTATACTACTGCCAGAAACCGGTAAAGCTGGAAATACTGCCACTATAGTATATAACACATCTGCTGAAATTATAGGGCTCAGTGGTGGAAAATACTCCTGGATACCTGTCTCACTACATTGTGGAAAATACAGAAACCTGGGTTAAACTTTGGGCAGGAAGTTGAATGTCACTGTAGCTACGATCACGCTAGCTTACACACACAACTTCTCAAGACAGGATGGGTTCTGTTTGGGACATTAGTCATAAGAAAAGAAAAACAAACTTCTTGAGAAGACTCCTACTTTTACTTCTGAGTTCTGAGCAAAATTTCACAACATTTACACACACACACTTTTTCACGTATTTTTCTTATTTATTTCCATGATTGTTACATTGTAGATTCTCAGTGAAAGCATCAAAACTATGAATGGACACATACGGAATGTAGCAAAAAATGTAAATATCCACCCTTTGCTTTGAGCCCTGGTTTGTACTGGCATTTCTTGACCCTGACAAGGCACATCTGTGAAGTGAAAACCATTTCATGAGACTTCATCAAGAAGCTCCTTGAGAGAAGGTCAAGGGTTTGCGGCACTGTCAACAAAGCAAAGGGTGACACCTTTGACAATTTCAATATAAAATATAAACGATATTTAGTTGAGTTATTAAACTTTTTTTTCTTTGCTACATAATTCCATACATCTTGCATTATATATTTGATATCGGCAATATAAAGATAGTCTATTCCACTGCATAGTTTAACATAGAAGCTCTGATCACAGCCTCCAGGTTAAGGTCATTCACTTTCATTAGACAGTTACACAATACTCTGGGTAGTGCTCAGATCTAACACAGCAGGACCTGAACCTGCTGGCCATATGCTGCTGCTATATAAAGTACACTGTGTGCTTAGTGCCATTGCAGCTGGGGAGGGACAAAGATAACCCTGGAACACACTGTCCAAGATAAGACATCCACATGCAGGGCCTTGGCCACTGATACACTTTTAGAATGGTAAATAGTGCCATGTGTTAGGAAAAAAAAATGGAGAGTACATTTTCAACCTTGGCTCTAGGCTCTGTGTGGTAATGTCACTGAAGTTGTACTGATTAGCTAAGGCTAGGCTAGAACTAAAGTTCGAAAATAGAAAAGGGGAGGTCCCATTCACGGCGGAGCTCTTCTGCTGTTACTTTGAAGAATGCTTGTGTTTACTGCTTATCGCTTGTATGACAAAGATTGATCATAGAGACAGAGAGGAGGGCTCACTCTGCAACCAAGACTCTAAAATATCAGACTTGCTTGGGCGTACGGTGGTTATAAATATGATCTTTGTCCCTGTCTCTGAGCCCTATGACTGATGATTTTGATCCATGACTCAAGATATATATACTGTGTGTATATATATATATATATGAGGAACAGTCCTGCAGCAGTCCCGCAGCAAACAGCAGTTGTTGTGGGGAGCATTACTGATGTAGTGTGTCACATTTAATTACATTTGTTTATATTTTCACTATCATTGGCCAAAGTTGGTCTACAGAACTACAGCTACTAATACTCAGCAGTCTCCTGCCAACAGCAGCTAGGCTGTTAAATCAAAGACTCTGATTGGACTCTATGTTACTTTTACTACTGTTGCACTGAACTGTAGTGGCTGTGTGAAACACAATTTTGTTTTTATGTAACATAAAAAAGTCAAATACATTAATCTAAATGCAGTAGTTTCATATAGTTTTACCAGCAAATACTAAATGATGTAAATGTTGCCTTACTGTGACCAGGTGACAGTGGGTTCAGGGAAGCCATCTGCGTCGCAGGCCAGCAGAGCAGTGCTGCCTTCTTCTGCTGTGGCATTCACCTCAGACTGACGAGGGCGAATGGTGGGCAGGACTAGAAAGACAATAGAGACAGGAAGAAATCATGTTAGATGGACTATTGCCTTTAAACTGGTTTTGTGACTGAAATAACTAGAATTGTAAATAAAACAAATATGATTACCTTTTCAAAACTTAATTGAAGACTGCTAATTGAAACTAAATTATTTGACTTAACCCTTCAAAGAGATACGAGGCAGGGTTGCCTATTATCCCCCTCCGTTTCATTATAAGCACTGAAATACTCCTCAGATCCAGGGTACAGGAGGATATATGGGATATTCGGGGCCTGGTCATTTCAAGCAGCCTTTTTGCCAAGACTTTTTTTGAAGGAACTTGGATTCATCCAACCATTTATTTTGAACAGAACTATACCTGTGGAAAACTGATCTGAAAAGATGTTAGGCGAATTGTGGACAAGGCTGGCCTACCAAATATCTGACTTGTACTTTTGAACTGCAGATATTTAGTAACTACTTTGGTGTAAACAGGTGAGAATGGAACGTGCACATATATGTAAAATGTGTTAGTATAGTTGTGTCCATTGCTAGAGGCTGTGTGGAGTCGTAGGTGCAGTGCGTACCGTTGATGACCACTTTGATGGGCCTGAAGTCCAGCTCTCCTCTGGCGATGACCCGGGCCTCACAGCTGTACATGCCCTCGTCTGCCTTCATGATGCTGCGGATCATCAGATGACCATTGTCCAGTATTCTGTATCTCACTGTGAAGAGTATGACATACAATAAATACAAAGTCAACATTAAGGAAAAACAAAACAGCAGCAGAACATGTTTGAGTTCATGATTATGGTGCTTTCCACACAACAGGTAACTGGGATATTTCCCATTTCCGACTTGAAAAAATGCTCTGGAACGACACTCCAACTGGTAATTCCCACTTATGAACTGAGAGATGATTGAAGGACTCCCACTTCACATACAAGTTAAACTGTGATGTGTTACAACGATGCTAATCACCATAAAAATGTCTGAGCGGTTAAGCATTACATAAACTACGTAAACATTTGTTACAGATTCAATCCAGCAAGATTCTGTTATTTAACAAGTCAGAGACATTTGCTGAATACATTTACTTAGCCTACAGTTTACCATTTAGCATTAGCATTTAGCCATGCTGTGTACATAAACATTAATTCAGCTGGAACGCTCTGAGGTCAGAACGTTCAACTGGGAAATATCCGACCTCCTAGTGACCTGGAACGCAGCATTATACTAACTGGGAGTTTTCTGATTGTCGAATGTGATTATGTTAAACTCCCAGATGGGGGCAAGAGACAGTTTTCCCTATTGATTACACTGTATTTTGCCACAAACTATTCATAAGGTAAATCCACAAACGCTGAACCGGATCATTTCTTTTGGTGACTAGACTCTAGACGTCACTATTACAACAAAAATCCAAATATTCCATCTGTATTAAATATTATTGGCCTATAGAATATTATGTCATTTGAAACCCAGCAAAATTCTTATTTTCGGATTCTAGTTCCTTCTATCAAACTAAATTATGTGAATATTATGATGCAAATTGATCAGTGAATGTTATTGGTATATGCTGCCCTATTTGAAGGAAAAAATACATTTGAGTTGAGTGAATTGCACCTTTTGGTATCTGTATCATCGCATTGTTCCAAAGCTCCAAGATACAA
>KN485639.1:0-22310 GCA_000787095.1 Periophthalmodon schlosseri | reverse complement strand
TCTACAAGTCTTCCATATTTTTTGCTATATTTTCAGTTCAATTCGGCAGATAATTGTTGGCTTAGCTGTCAACAGATGTTATTTTTCTTGCCATATGTATTTTCACATTCCTACGCTTTAAAAGTTCCTTGAAAATGTTCAAATCCTTCTCGCTGAAAAGTGCACGTCTATATACTCGAGTGTAGAAAACTTTCTCCGTCAACTTTTATATTGCTTCCATATGTCATTTAAACTATCCTACTGAACATCTTCCGAAATGAAATATTCAGATTGTGCGTTTATGAATTCGCCGCATTGTCATCGCACCATTTGGCGAGCCGTCCTTTTGCATTCACGCTATTTTTGTCGGAGCAGTAATCGGCACACCACGCGGCATATGGTTAGGTGTTGGTCTGAGAAAATAAAGGACATAAATAGCTAAGTGCTTGAGCGACTCGGTTACAATTAGTGGTTGTTGGAGTGAAGAGCGCATTCTGAGCTGTTTTGGCTTGCGGTTAGGTGACACACACGCGTAGGTCATATTGAGGTGAAAGCTGTGTGAACGCTTTATCTCGAGACAGACAGGCAGAGACGAGACCACAGGCAAAAAAGAACAAGGTTGTTTGAAGTGAAAGGAAGGCCGATCGCCGGGTTTCAGATGACATAATACCATTTTATAGGCCTATAATATTTCATCTCATTTGCTTGTTTGCCGAAGTCTGAATCATTCTCGCATATTCTTCTCAGCCTCTTAAAAAATACATCGTCTTTGTGATTTGCCAATTGCGAACATTCAAACTGCACTTTCATTCGGTGGACATAAATCTTTCAGCCTTAAAGGTCCTACAGTTCTGCAAAATTGACGAATGTGAGCTTTAGCCCTGTTTTAATGCTGTTACCTCATCAAAAACATACACGGAGTTGGGTTTTGTTTCATTCACACATGTTTGAGTAACCCTGCATTATTAGGACGTCTGCATCTCCAAACTCAAAATGCTGAGTAACCCTGCATTATTAGGACGTCTGCATCTCCAAAGCTCAAAATGCTCTGTTCTGTTGTGATGTCATGAAGTGGTAGTTTTGAAATTAACAGCCATTTTAAGCCTCAACTGAACTGGTTTACTCTGCAATACTCTAGAATAATAAGTTTTACCTTTTGTTCAGTTGAGATTGCTAGAGAAAATCTACACTATCCTCTGGTGGAACAAGGAGTGAAGAAGTTTCAATGAGGCTAAAACAACTGGTTTAGCTTGAAAGTTTGGCGATTCCAGGGCTGAAATCATCCAAATGATACTAGTGAAGGTGTATGGAGTTTACAAACACACCGGAGCACTTCCTGTATCACCACTCAATTACATCATAAAGGTGGAATAAGAGTGTTTTCAGTTTGAGAGAAGAACACAGCCTAAATATGCAGGGTTTCTGTGTTAAACGTGTGTGAATGAAACAAAACACAACTCCAGGTCTGTTTGTGATGAGGAAACAATATCGTAACAGATTTAAAAACTTGCATAATATATTTTTTGGCGTGTGTTTTTCTAATTATTGCTTGGTTTATTGCTTATATTGTTTGTGTATTATATTATATCACCATGGAAACAAAAAAAAAAATATATATATAAGGTATCAGACTATTTTTTTAACAAGGTTTTCTTTCAGGGACGATACAGCCAGAGAGGATGGACCTGTCAGCCCCAGTGAGAAGTTTAAATCCGGGCTCTTCTGTGGAGATAAGGGTGGAACACTTTGGACTTGGAAGGACAGAGTTGTGTCCTTAAAGTTCTAAAAGTCATTTAAACAGAGCGCACTGGTTTTGTCCTAGATCAGATGTGGTGGTGGTACTATTAAAGTGACTTTTTCATGCATTTGCGCAAAATGTGTCTTGCCCCGGTACAGATATATTGTATAAGAAGCTCTTGAGATCATAATAAGTCTGCTGTGTACTGTCTGCATCTAATAATAAAGTGTTGTATTGCTTGAGAATTAGAAAGTGCACGGTTAGCATGCTAGCTGTTGTTAGCTTTACCTCTCTGGCCTCTGAAAGGTGTAAAAACGCTGATAAATTCATCTCGCTGAATAATTAGGGAGTTAGGAATGCATAAGGTAAGTGTGGAATAACTTTGGACCACCGCAAACCGTTTAAAAGGAACTAGCTCTGTTTTTCACATTTTTAAGACAGTAAAAATCACGAACAACACCTTTAAGAGTTCTGGCATAATGATATTTTTAAGGCCTTTCTTGTGCACAACAAATATGACGCTATTGTTTCAGTCCACCTGACTTACGTTTCACTAGTATTAACTTCAGGGTAAAGTAAAAGAGATAATAATATAATATATTGGGGTTGACTATTTTATTCATTTCTTTAGAATGAAAAAAATGCCCATGTGAAATTACCTTAGCAAGAATATACTGACAAAGTTTTATTGTCTCTAAACTAGTTCATTTTAAACAGTTTGCAATGGTCCAGACTGTATAAGGAAGTGGACTAAGTGAGTGTGACGTAGCGTTCGGCTCCAGTCAAAGCTCACATCGAGGCTGGAGCAGTTATGGGGCGAATTTGGAGCCTAGTTTCCTATTTGGAATTCTGACCGCGAGTATCATAATAACCAAACTGTCAATCCGGAGCAAGGCTGTCGAAAGTAACGCCCCTTCCCGCCCGCACCACAGCTTTAGCAGGGAGTGGGTGCTTAGCAACGCCGTCAATCAAACCTGTTGCTAACGCTGGCAGGAGCGACCTTGGGAAAAAAGGCGCCTGATTTGTCTGTTAATAACGTTCAAATCTTGATTTACGGACACAATAGTGAAATAAAAATACCAGGATCATGTAGAGAGGGTCAGTACGAATATTTTAAAACCAAAATGACGAGGCTGACAGCAACAGTTTTGGAGGGAGGGGCGACAGTTTTTCAATTTAAAGTGAATTGGAGCCAGAGTCGATGGAGCCGGAAGTGCGCCCATGCTCACTTCCTATTTGGAATGCGACGGCTATACAGTCTATGTTCACAACACAACACAGTGGACTTGTTCTGACCTCAACAGCTGCTTATACAATACATCTGTACTGGGGCAAGACACATTTTGCTCAAATACATGGCCAAAAATCTGGTACAGGGCTTTTAAATGTCTGCCATGAACCTGAACTTAGACAAAAAAACAAAAAAACAAAAAAAACCCAACAACGTTATTTCACTGCTTTGACTGTATAAACACTGCATAAATATATCTAATTTTGTTAGTGCAGAAATGTATGCGAACCAAAACCTAATCACAAATCCAATTCTATTTCAATTTAATGCGTATGAAATAGACACAGGCCATATGGTGCAGTATTTACTTCCATTATCAGAGAGACAGGCAGCAGAAATAGTAAAAACACATGAACATTTCAATTGGATTCGACAACTGTTTGAGCAGCAGGTAGCAAAGGATTTAAGTTGGAAGATAAATGTAAAAAAAAAAGAAAATGCCAGCAATTATTCTGAATATTAACAAAACATCCAACAGCACTTTTGGTCATTGGAACACAACATGAAAATTAACCTGATTGAAGCCACTCTTTATCCAACTTAAAAGGGGATACATTCTACATTTTCTGTTCAATTTTAGACACTTTTAAATGATTTATTTTGAATAATTAGTCGTAAAAAATGTCAAAATAAATGTGTCATATTCACTGGTAACGCATTGAACCAGTGTCCAGCGCCCTCTGCTGCCAACAGTGGGAAGAAAATCCAAATATTTAAGCAAAATTTGTCTTACCCCAGTGCAGATATGTTGTATAATCAGCCCTTGACGTCAAAATAAGTCTGTTGTGTACTATCAGCATATATATATATTTAAAGCTTTAAAGTTTTATTGTTTGATAATCAGGAAATGCACAGTTAGCATGCTAGTTGTTGTTAGCATTACTGTGACACTCTGGCCTCTACAGTTGTGAAAAACATTTGTATAAGTTGTATAATTAGGATGCTCGGAATGCATAAGGTAAGTGAGCAATAACTTTGGGCCACTGCAAAACGTTTAAAATGAACTAGTTCTCTTGTTCCTGGAAAAATCAGACAGTAAAATCAGGTACAGCGCCTTTAAACACATAAAAAAGAGAAAATTGTAGTTACTTTTTGTATTATAACATGGTTAAAACTGAAAAAAAAAAAACAGTTTAGCATAATGTCTCATTTGAGTATGATATTTTAATCAAGTAACCTTCAAAAAGTTAATTGTAGGAATATATTCTACTGTTCATGGTTTTCTAGAAGGCATTGCTTTGCTTTATAATGAGAATCCGGCTCCAAAGGTTTGGCTGATAAATTAACTTTAAACAGATTTGGACAGGAGAAGATAGGGCTGGACAAATTAACTTTTATAATTGGATCGCAGCTTTTGAAATCTCAGCACTATATGGCTAATTTTAGGCAAGACACATTTATTTGTAGAGCATAATTTGTACATAATGTAATACGTCTCTCCGAGTTTGGTTTAGAAGCTACAGCTTTTATGGCTATGTTTTAGGTGGTAAAAAGCTGCTGATATTATTGATTTGATGTGGCTGTTAAAAACAGGGGTATTACACTTCTATAGGGTATTAATTGCTAACACATAACATATTTACTTCACCATGTTACCTTTTATCGTTTTGAAAATGCTATATTCACAGAAAACAACATATTAAAATGTTTCATAAGCATCAGTTTCGTTTTTGACACTTAGAGCATCCCTCCCTTTGCACTCCCCCTTCAGAGCGCTATCACAACACAATCAGCGTGCATTTTAATGCTCATGAAATTACTACAAACCGGTTTGTGAAGTTGTAGTGTATTGTTTTGTATCATGCTTTTGTATTAAGCTACAAAAAGTCTTTTGCCTACTACCCCCTCTTTAAAGTTCAAGTCTAGCCTGATTTGAAGGTTGTGAGGCTCATTTATGCTCCACTCGTACGTAAACAGATCCCTGCATTCCAGGCGTAGTAACCGTCAATGCAGTTATACTTCCAAACGTTTCTAATGTCAAGGCTGCGTTATTTTAAATAACCACCAAAGGGCGCTAAAAGTCAGTTTGATAATTAACCAAAACAGACGAAATAGAGCAACAAATAAACAAATATGGAGGTGCCCATGGCAGGTTTTAGATCACATTTGTTGGAAAGGAACCAAGAAAACAAAGTGAGAGAAGCATTTATTTGCTTTGCTGTTTGGTATAGTCACTTTTTGCAAAGTTTAGCTTCCACTATTGAGTTGTGTTCACTACTGCCCCCAGCGGTTAGCACATGGACAGCTCCGTTGCTAAGATTCCACATGTCCTGAAGAGATGGACCAAAATTTAAACAGAACAGCACAAAGGACAAACAGAAGCCTCTGTGTGTATCCCTATACATCTAGAATACAGAGCATAAATGAGCCTTTAGAGTGAGACACTGGAGGTGACTGTGACACTTTCTCTTTGTTTCTGTGGGCCATGGAAGATGACATCTGAGTTTAGCTGGAGAAAGTTGTTTTGTATCCACACACTAATCTGTTGGTTGCAGCGGCAGTGAATCATCTGCATAGTTATGGTAGGACACATCATTGCTATGTATTAACTGGCTTAGAGTAAGAATTGTATGACTAAACAGAAGGGGTCCCATTAATGATCCCTGGGGAATCCCACAGGCCATTTGGTCTGAAACAGTTAATCATTTCAACAAAGTACTTTCTGACACTTTCTTCTAGATAGAACTTGAATTAATTGTTGAGAGCAGTACCAGAGATGCACTCCCAGTCTTCTAGTCTCGTAACAGGTGCCAATGACTTTATTGTATTATGTATTAGGAGCAGCACTCAGATCAAGCAGGATTAAGACTTAGTGCTGCATTATTAAATGTGAGAATATTGAGCATCCCACTTAATAGTTGAGAGAAAATTATGACTAAAATACTCTTCACTTACATGGAATCATATTTAGATGTTTTAAGATAATATAAATTAATATTAAAGTCATAAAATAAACTAAAATAAAAGCATGTTTTGTTTTGTTTTGTTTTGTTTTTTTCATTTTGGATGTTTTTATAGCAATAAAAAATCTTAAAAACATGTGTCCTTGCTGTGAGCAGGCTTGCATCTCCACAAGCCTTTTCTTTTTATTTAGCCTGGAGGAGGGCCTCTTCCTGCTTGTTTCCATGAAAATGTTTCCATAGTATGGCATAAGACAGATCTATGTTCCAAAGTATGGCTTTAACTTTCTATTTCCATGGAACAGTCGACTTTCCACCTCCAGAAAGTTACATATTATCCCATTAAATAAGTGAAAAAAAGAAATGTGCATTACCTATATACATGGTGACATGTGAAAATTTAGCATATGGCATATATGTTTTTTTTAATAATTATTTAGTTTTGTGTAGTGGTATATTCAACATATTAGACAGACTGTGACTAATGAATTGTGCAGACACAGTTGGCTGAGTGGGGGGTGAATCGAGTTATCGGGATGGACTGGAGGCAGCAGCAGGCCAGACATTAACAGTGATCCAATTTAGCTCACCGTCTTTGGCGCTCTTGATGACGTTGAACTTGTACTTCCACACAATTTCAGCAGGGGGCGAACTGGCCACATCGCACACCAGGTCGGCATCGTCTCCTTCGTTGAACTCTTGTGGACTGGGGGCGTTCTTGAAGGTGATCTTTTCTGGAGAGGACAAAGCACGACAAATTGGTTACTTAAAATGGGACTAAACATCTAAACTCCGCCCAAAACTGGGATGGAATATCGGTTATTGGCGATACCAGTGACATCGGAAGATTTCCCTAGATATCGGTATCGGCCCGATATTGAAAACTGTGCTCATATTTGACACCAAGATTTTTTCTGCACTGTCCCGGCACATTCCCAACTTGTCCTCCCAGATAAATACATTTTGTTAGTATCTTTAAGCAAAAATGTGTCTTGCTTCAGTACAGATATGTTGTATAAGCACCTACTGAGGTCAGAACAAGTCCACTCTGAACTGTCTGCAACTAATTATAAAGCATTTTATCGTCTGATAATCAAGAAGTGCACGCTTCGCATGCTAGGTGACATGAGGGCAAACTCCACACTGGCCTCTGAAAAGTGTGAAAAGCACTTATTAACTCATTGCTGTGAATAATTAGGATGCTCTGAATGCATAAGGTAAGTGAGGAATAACTTTGGACCACTGCAAACCGTTTAGAATGAACTACTTCTGTTTTTCTAAATTTTCTAAAGAGTTTTAAGGCACAACGAAGGCCATACAGCATTCAGCGTGTATTTATTCATTTCTTTAGTCTATCCAAATTCCATTAAATCAATCACTGGTATTTACTTAAACGCATTTTTGCTCATGTGAATCATCTAATACACAACATTAAATGACCTAATCAAAGTTCATGTCAGCCTTGCAAATGCATTAAGTGTATTACCTACTACTTCAATGCCATGTTAGAAGGATCAAATTATTTTTCTTTTACACTTTGAGCCAACATTCTATCTATCAACTATGTCTACAGTTGCGTATCAAATATATATAACAAGAAAGGAGACCATAATCTTGAACACTATCTGCAAATGGATGTGTGTCAGTCCTGCAGATATCTACAGCCTGTCAGTCCTGGTTCAGTCCTGGTTCAGTCCTGGTTCAGTCCTGGTTTAGTTCTGGTTCAGTCCTGGTTGAGTCCTGGTTCAGTCCTGGATATATCCGCAGCCTGTCTGTCCTGGTTCAGTTTTGGTTTAGTCCTGGTTTAGTCTTGGTTTAGTTTTGGTGTAGTCCTGATTCAGTCCTGTACACATCTACAGCTTGTCTGTCTTTGTTTAGTCCTAGTTTAGTTCTGGTCTAGTTCTGGTTTAGCCCTGGTTCACTGCTAATTCAGTCCTGGATAAATTCACAGCCTATCCGTCCTGGTTTAGTCCTGGTTCAGTCCTGGTTTAGTCCTGGTTCAGCCCTGGTTTAGTCCTGGTTTAGTCCTGGTTTAGTCCTGGTTCAGTCCTGGCTTTATATGCACAGCCTGCCTGTCCTGGTTCTGTTTAGTCTCTAGTACTAAACTAGTACTCTAGTTTAGTCTTGGTTTAGTCCTTGTTCAGTTCTGGTTTAGCCCTGTGGTTCAGTCTTGGATACTTTCACAGCCCATCTGCCCTGGTTTAACCCCGGTTTAGTCGAGCTAAACAAGAATGCATTGAATCGAATCTGAAACGAATGACTTACGGAATATCTTGACTTGCACAGTTGCCTCTGCCTCCTGCCCGGGAGCCTTGGCCATGCACTTGTAGATGCCGGCGTTGTCCATAGTGGCGTGGTAGATGGTCAATGTGGAAGTGACCTCATCGTTCCGGACCACGAAGATGTTGGGGTTGTCCGGAACAATCTTCTCTCCCTGAGGGTTGAACCAGTCGATGTCTTTAGCGTCTCCCACCACTGCAAAAGACAAAAAACCATCAGCTGCATTTTTTTTTTTTCCCCCAATTACATTCACTCATGTTTTTCTGTGTTTTTCAGAGCAATAAACACAAACCAAATGTAAAAAAAACCTAAAAGAAAGCACTTTTATTTTAGTCTGTTTGTTGGCGAAAAAGTAACACATTGTGGCTTTAAAGGGGCTGATTTTTACCCGATTTTTTCCATGTAATAACGTAAAATTGTAAAGTAAAATTTTGCCCCAGTACAGACATATTGCAGAAGCTCCTCTAAGGGTGCAGTCTGCATCTAACTGAAAAACGAAAAATCAAATGTTTTTATTTTCTGCCAACCAGATCATCGTGGTGGTGCACTGTCAGCATGCTAGTGGTTAGCATTAGAGTGATGGCAAAACTCCACTCTGGTTTTAGAAAGCACTTATAAACTCAGTGTGGTGAGTTTTGGATGCTTGAAACGAGAGTTAGGAAAAAGAAGGGGAAACAAAATTAATATTCTGTGTGTTTTTGCTCTTACTTGAGTGTTTCTTGAACCACTACCTTTCACTTTTACTTTAGAAATATTATGTTGAGTTGTAATATTATGTTGAAGTAACTCTACACACCGTTACTTATTATTTAGAGACAAGAGCAGAGTTTACTGTGATCGTAAAGCTAGCAACAGTTAGCATGCTAGCAATGCACTCTCTGACTATGAGACAATGAAACGCTTTATAATTAGATGCAGACAGTTCACATACGCAGACATATTTTGATCTCAAGAGCTGCTTATACAATATATCTGTACTGGGACAAAACAATTTTACTCAAATGCATCAAACGTACGTATTTACATTCAAAGTATCTCCTTCCGATTGCTAGCATACACTTAATTGTCCACGTGGGAAACACTGGCTTAGAGTGCAGTGGGTTAATCACATTACATCATTGTGCGACTTAAAAATGAAGAAATTGGAATAAAGTGGTTCCATGGCAGCAGCTGGATGCCAAATGCTTCTGAAAATCCACTTTCACAGTTTGCAGAGAAATTACGCTCTGAGAAATGTGTGTGCGGTGTAATTAAATTGGATATCTTTCTCATTTTGTGGGGCATTGATTGAAGCTGCATTACTGTGGAATGGGAGAAATCCATGATATTTGGAAGAGGAGTAAATGTAAAATGGGTTTTTATGACAGTGAAAATCAGGTACAGCACCTTTAAGACTCATGAGTAGTGATGGGACTTTCGGATCCCAAAAAGGAGCCTGACATAAGCAGCTCTTGAGGTCAAAATTTGGTTCTTTTAAAAAATGAGATCCACTATGCATAAGTCTTTTAAGATACATAATTATTTTACTGTGTTCTGACAATTAGTTGAGAAAAATGCACACTGAAAAAGCTCATTTTATTTTTAGCTTGTAGCCTATGTTTGCTTTCAAAATGCAGATAAACTACCTGATGGAAGATTAGACGAATACATTTTAACTTGGGGAAGTTAGCATTAACCACCAGTCGTCACGGACTAGGCAGACAGTGAATACCTCTCGACCACACAAGCAACATAGGGTGACCAAAATTCAAAACTGGGACACACCAGGTTGCGATGGTTGGTTGAAATAAAACTGTGAAAAGACCATGTACCATTCTCGACACACTTAGAGGTCAGTATACAATCTGAGGGATGTCTGTCTGTGTTTTTTTGCCCTGTGGTCATTTACAAACACGGTTTTCTGTATTTTAGCTAAACAAATGATAATATGTTCTCCTCTTTACTGTTGGCAGGTTCAGAAATAGGGACAACTGGGACATTTCTTGTATAAAACTGAGAAAAATCACTGGTTTTGGATAAATCTGCTGGGACAGGGGACACAGGGCTCAAAACTGGGACTGTCCCGGGTAAATAGGGACATCTGGTCACCCTAAAGCACAAAGTGACAGAAGTAATTAGCATTGTGTTATTATTTTGGTGTATTAGCATGAAAGCTAATGGCTATGTAATACCAGACAAATTGCTACAGAAATAATATATTTATTCACTGGATTGCCAGATAGAGGACACATACAAGTTTTTCTCAGAATATTGAAAGGCCATGTCTCATGTGAAAGCTGATAAGCTAACAGATAAGTTTATGAAAAGTTTATGAAAAAGTTTATGAAATTTAAAATCAAAATCTTACATGCAGTTCCTTTAACCGATTATTGACTATTTTTAAATAATCTATAGTAATAGTAGCACAGTAGTAACTCGGAGTACGACTTCTACCTCTGCATGGACAGGACTACGGAAAGTATTAGCATGCACTACATTTCCAATATTCCAAAAAGACGTTTTACCTTCACAGACGAAGAACTTGGACTCTCCCAGACTGATCTCTCCTTGTGCCGGGTTGATTTGTACCTGGAGGGCCGCTGCAAACACAGAAACAAAACACACGTGAGTCCAGGGGGAACGGCCAAAGGGAGAACATGCACACAGCACAATCCAATCGCCTTCTCTAACCAAACGTACAGCAGTCTCCCCAGAAAACCTTCTATAAACCAAATGCTCAGAGCCCAGCAGAGGGGAAATGGAGCTAGAAATTCAGCCAGGAGAACTGTATTCCAAGATTGCTGTGACATCACGTTGGGGAGGAATACTGCATGTATGTCTATGGCAGAATGTTCCCATGGTGATACAATACTCACATTAGCAAACACAACAAGTTTTTAGATTCTGAAATCCCAAGAAAAAATACAAAATGGATTATTTAAAAAAAAAACGGCACACACTCATTCTAAAGCTATTCAGGACAGTAAAAGAAAAAATCACTTCTATCTGTCTGAAGGGAGGAGCTAGTTTAGTTCCCCTCAGACAGATATAAGGCAGCGTCCGCCAGCGATCTGACCAGAACGATATCGATACCTGCACAAATGAGTATCCAGTTTGGCTACTCGTTTTGGTATCGATTAGTATCTGATTTTCGACGCTCCTGACAACCCTATATCTGGCCCGTCCCTAGTCACAGCGCCCCCTCTTGTTCTTTATTACGCGCAATGACGGCAATCAGCATAGTGTAAGTCGGTGACAAAAGCAATCTCCCTCCGAGCACAAGTGTCTGGACGCGTAATGATGAGGCGCTTATTGAAATAGATGGAGATTCATTGGAGCTCTGAGCTGATACAATAATGCTTCTCCGGAGTGCTATGGAACAGAGCGGTGGGGGCATGACGGCACCAGTGGCTGCAAAAACAGGCATTTGTGCGTATCTTGCTTCATATATTTTAATTTAATTTATTTATTTATACAGGGAGAGCCCAGTGAGAGCACTCAGACTCTCCTTTTCATGGGCGCTCTGTTGCAATGCAGAAAAAAATACAAACAAAAAAACAAATAAGAACAGTAAGTCCATTTAAATCATTAAAAACAGGTGGAGGTGTGAGTATAAATGTTCCTTACCAGATTATTAAAGTGCGTTTGTGGCACCAAAGTATCCGATTTTGCTTGTCCTTGAAAACATACTCCATTTTTGTGAAGCAGAGCAGCCAAAAGCCCTTTTTTCCCATCTCAATTCATACAATCATGTAAAACGGTGCTCATGGTCACGTTTTTTATACAGCGCTTTTCCACCTTCAAGGCACTCAAAGCGTTTTACATCAAGGAACCACTCTCCCGTTCACACACAAACACCAGGGTACGGACGCTGAGGGCGAGGTGGGTTAAGTGTCTTGCCCAAGGACACAATGATAGCATTCATGTGTGGGAGTCGGAATCGCACCGCCGACCTGTGGGTCAGCGGACGAACGCTCTACCAAATGAGCTACTGTTGCTCACGTGATCTTGTATTTACTGTTCCCGTATCAGTGATTAACAAGGAAGTGAGATATTCCAGCATATTCCATATCTATGTACAGTGACACAAGCAGGTCGCATCACCAGACCAAGTTACATGTTAGATCTGTGGAGTGGTGGCGATTGTTGCGTTACACGTAGACCCCCGGCGGAGCTTTTAGGTCCACAAATCATCGCCGTTCAAAGCGTTTCTGCTGCCAAATCGCGTTCTTTACTACTGCATGCTTATATTAATGTATCGGGGCATGTTCCCTAATTCACTTTTCTTTTGTGAATTTCCTCTGCTGCCAGTAGAGGGAGCGCTACACTAGAATCCAGTATGAGGAACACAAAAAAAAAACTACTCAAGTAAAAGTAGCACATGAAAAAAATGTACTAAGTACCCTTTTAAAATGTACTTTAAGAGTATAAAGTAAAGTTCAGAACTGTTGTGTTAAATGTCAACAATAGCAATACGAACCAATTTCTTACTTGAATTTGCTTAAAGTAACCCTCAAACTGTATGAAAAGTATTTTTTTACTTTTCAGTCCAGTATGAAAATGTAGTGAAGTAGAAAGTACAGCTACCTGCTTTTAAAAGTAGTTAAGTGAAAGTAAAACGTATCCACTGTGAAGTACAGATACCAAAACACTGTAAAACCACAAGTCCGAATCTACCGGGCTATTAAAACGTTAAAAGCTTGTAGTTTACACATACATGTAGCGATATATAAAAATACGCCCACACGACCCTATGCACTTACTTTTCTTGCAGTAGGAAACCGCTCAAGGCTGGAACGGCAAGATTTATTCTGACAAGTGTTTTTAAAGTCACTCTATGACTCATCTCCTCTCCTCTCTCCTTCCTTAGCTTCGCTCCTCTCGGCAGGCGATGAAGTCTAATACGTTTTACCAGCAAATATCCCACACCCATCGCTAATGCTAGTCATCTCTCAGGATCAGTCTAAGCGCTGGTGGCACATGGCTCTGTCTCTGTGTTATATTAGTGCCAGGCACAGGTATGAAAGATTGGCCGCACACTGAGGACAATGATGAGATGATTAATAAGCGAGATGGAACAGCTGTAATTTTATTCCTGGAGGAAAAGTGAATAGAAATAATGTAATAGTTTTCAATACGAAACCTCATTCTGAAGGTTATGTAGATTCTTTTGATATTGCTGGTTGGACTGAGGTAAAGGATTGTACGGAGCCATGTATTTGAGCAAAATTTGTCTTGCCCCAGTACAGATATATTGTATAAGCAGTTCGTGAGGTCAAAATAAATCTGCATCTAATTATAAAGCGTTTTTGTCAGAGAATCAGGAAGGGTTAGCATGCTAGTTATTGTTTTTAGGGCAATAAAAATAAGGTACCGTATTTTCCGGAGTATAAGTCGCACCAGTCAAAAAATGCATAATAATGAAGAAAAAAAACATATATTTCATCTATAAATCGCATCTGAGTATAAGTCGCACCCCCGGCCAAACTATGAAAAAAAGTGCGACTTATAGTCCGGAAAATACGGTATGTTGCTTTTAAAGGAACTGTATGTAAGATTTAGATTATAAAATTCATAAACATAACCTTACTGCGTCCCCCAGATACAAGGTAAACATGTTCAAATCAACTATATAATCCCATTTATTTATGTTATAATTTGGTGTTTTGGTTCTCAAGATGATTATTCAGAAAGCAGAAAGAGCCACACATGAGTCTCATTTGGGTTGCCAGTTTCAATGCTGAAATCCAGCTGGATTCAGAAAGGACTCTCTCTGATCTGAATCCTCACTACCTAAACCCCCAACATTCTGGAGGTACTGAGCCTGTCCATATACTGAGAATGAGAAAAACTTGTATGTGTCCTCTGTCTGCAGGTTAAGGCACTGGTTCAGTTGTGATTGAAATGCCTTTTTAAAACAGTAAGAGAACAGGCTACAAACAGTTCCTTTAAGACAACGCCTGGATTATTGGACATCAGATTTTCAGAAACAATTGATCTGTTGTTTACCCGTAGCTTTCTTGATGGTAAAACGCAACCGCCAGACGCCGGATCATAACGCACACATAATATTTCAGAACTTTATTCTCATTTTCAACAGGCACATTTAGAAATACATTTAAAGACCCCTCTTCTCTGTGCACGCCTCCCACTGTGAAGTATTTTTACCCACCCTGATCTAATTTTAGGGGATTGACAGACACCCGAGAGTAGCAGAAGGTTCTATTGATGTTCCGACTTGAGAGAGAGATCCCACCGCGACAGACAGCGGCACGTCTCCTCTGCTTCGCACCGAGCGACCGCGAGCCCGCCCCGTGCGCAGCCCCTCCCACATCCACCACCTCAGGAAAAAAGGTGGGGAAGAAAAGGATCGTGGGTAGGCACTGCGTGTTCAAACGCCCAACTGTCATCTCTTCAGTATTAGATGACTGTGTTTTATAATGTGAAGAGTTCAGCGCTAGAGCGGAGATGAAAGAGGAAAGATGGAGGGCTTTATAAACGTATAGCACCTCATCTGTCAAAAGCTATTATGATTCAACAGAAATGGTGAAGCTAAAAAAAAAAAAATCATTATCAGCGTTATAACTACAATTTATTCAGTGCTTTTGTCAAAGGTCCACTATGTAATTCTGCTTTGCTTTGCCTGGAAAACTTGCGCCAATCGTTTTCACTCGTGGGTAAAGCAAAAAGTGATCGGCAAATTACAAGAAGTGTATTGTTGGATGATACTATTAACATATAATTAAGTCATATTTAGTACTATTATGTTAGCTATACCTTAATTAGCCTTAAAGAGGGGGCATGATGCAAAATCGACTTTTTGGAGCTTTCTACCATGTTATAACGTTGTTCCGTCATCAAAAACACGCCTGAAGAAGTTTTAGACGTCATCCACGTATGTTTGAGTAATCTAGCGATCTCTCCCGGGTCCTATTCGAACCCTCCTTCCGGTTATCAGTATGATTCTGTGCAACCCTGCGTCACCGATACTCTCACCCCACAATAATCCAAAAATATGCATAATTATGATACAAAACAATACACTACAACTTCACAAACCTGATGCTATGCGCAGTAGTTTCATTAGCGGGATGCGCGCTGATTGCGTTGCGATAGTGCTCTGAAGGGGGAGCAACTTAGCGCAGAGAGCAAAGCGAGGGAGAGACTCAGAGCATCAAAAACGAAACTGAAATGTATTAAACATGTTAATACGTTGGTTTTGGCGGATATAGCATTTTCAAAATGCTAAAAGGCAACATGGTGATCGAAATATATTACGTTAAGTGTAACGCCACCTCTTTAATAAAGCATGAACAAATAATTAATGAATAAAAAGTTAAGAATGATTAAAGCTTAAGTACTCAAATAAAGGGTTAATGTTAATTTAGTAGGTCCTAAGCCAGGCCTGGTACCATAAACAGTTGTCCTTTTCACCGTGTACGTTTGTGGAAATGCTCTCAGCTGATTTTGGTCAGTCACCATGAAAACCTTCTCTTTACTGGAAAGAAACCCCATCATTTCCCATACATGCACTTTAATAACTATTCTAAACATATACATGATACTGTTTTGTTTTTTCTTTTTGATTCCATTGTGTAAATCCACAAATAAAGAGTGTAAATGTTGGGACAGCGCTGGAGAAGGTAGCGCGCGCTGGCTTTTGTCGTTTCATTGTGGTGCAGTGTCTGGGGTATGTCACAGAATATTTATATACGGAGGAGGCTGCCAGGGTTCACCGTACCCGGGAACGCTTGTGCGCCCGTGACAAGTGTGCAACCCCACTTTAAAACCGCAGTATTTTGAGAGAGCGTGAAGTTGACATTTTGCGAGTGTGTGTGTGTGTGTGTGTGTGTGTGTGTGTGTGTGTGTGTGTGTGTGTGTGGTGCCTTCAAGCTCTTCCTATGGCATTGGTAGTTGGAAATTGCGAGAAATATCAGTGAGGCCTATATAGTTTATTTAAGTAATAGTAAGAGTAAACATATAAATAAAATAAAGAAGTTGAATTATAGTATAGTATTAGTAGTAGTAGTAGTAGTAGTAATAGTACTAGTAGTAGCAGTTGTAGTAGTAGTAGTAGTAGTAGTAGTAAGGTTAAGGTTAAAGTACACTTTATTGTCCTCGTAGGGAAATTTTTCCTCTACATTTGACCCATCCTTCAATGTGGTGGTAGTAGTAGTAGTAGTAGTAGTAGTAGCAGTGTGGGTAGTAGTAAGGTAGTAGTAGGTAGTAATAGTAGTAGTAGTAGTAAGGTTAAGGTTAAGGTACTCTTTATTGTCCTCGTAGGGAAATTTGTCCTCTGCATTTGACCCATCCTTCAATGTCGTAGTAGTAGTAGTAGTAGTAGTAATAGTAGTAGTAGTAGCATGGGAAGGTGTAGAAGTAGTAATAGTGGCAGTAGCAGCAGTGTGGGGAGGTGTAGTTGTAGTAGTAGTAGTAGTAGTGGCAGAGGGAAGTAGTAGTAGTAGTAGTAGTAGTAGCAGCAGTAGTAGTCGTAGTAGTAGTAGTGGTAGTAGTAGTAGTATTAGTATTAGTAGTAGTAGTAGTAGTAGCAGTATTAGTAGTAGTAGTATTAGTATTAGTATTAGTATTAGTATTAGTATTAGTAGTAGTAGTAGTAGTAGTAGTAGTAGTAGTAGTAGTAGATCTAAACCAGGACTATTCTTGGGCTAAACCATATTCCAAATAAGACTGCAACTGCTATACTAATTCTAAACAAGGACTGAACCAAAGGAGGACAAATTGTGGAATAAATTGACTCCAATAGCACATGTACCACAGTCTGAGAACCAATTTTGTAGGCAGCTGATAACAAAAAAGCTTGCGTTTTAAAATGCGAACAGCTGACATTTAAAACTAAGAAATTACCTGCAACTTCATACTAAAGCAGAAGGTAGTACATTGCATTGACTATGGTGCGTTGCAATGTTTAAAGGTCCTATATTACACAAAACTGACTCTTCTGAGCTTTAAGCCATGTTACAACGGTGTTACCTCCTCAAAAACACACCTGGAGTTTCATTCACACATATTTGAGTAATCCTGCATTATTAGTCTGTCTATATCTCCAAAGCTCAGAATTCTCTGTTCCACCTTGTGATGTCATGTAGTGGAAGTTTTCAAGTAAACAGTTACCTTTTACCTTAGTTTAGTTCAGTAGAGACTGACAGTTCCACGGCTGAAATCATCCAAATGATTCTAGTGAAGGTGTATGGAGTTTAAAAACACAGTGGAGCACTTCCTGTATTACCACATGACATCACAAGGTGGAACAATGGAGTGTTTTCAGTTTGAGAGAAGAACTCAAAATTCCTAAATATGCAGGGTTTGTGTGTTAAACATGTGTTAATAAGAAAAAAAAATACAACTCCTGATATGTTTTTGATGAGGAAACATTATAACAGATCAGAAAATAGCGTAACACGGGCCCTTTAAGTGTGTCTTTAATCTCTGGAACAGTTTGTTAGTTACATGATTAAAGTGTATTATTTTAAACAGTCTCTATTGTTCTTTATGATTAAAGTATTTCACAGAATATACACATAACAGCGCCGTGCACATCAGCCTGACCTTTGTCTTCCTTCTATTGTCCTATTACCGGGTTTGTTTATAGCTCTTCGCTTTAATCTTCCGCAGCAACGTGCTGCTTTTACGACATAACCTATGCTTTTACACTTAGGTGGGGTGAAGAAATGTGAGATGAGTTTCAATATATATGACACAAAACATTGTTGGTACTGCGTTAAGGCAGACCTATTATGAAAAATCGACTTTTCAGACCTTTTAGCCGTGTTATAGTTGTTTCCCCTCACCATTTACTCACCCAAAGTTGTATTTGGAGTGATTCGTGCATGTTTGAGTAATTTTTATCGCTTATTTTCAAGACGCATATTAAGACCCGAAGTTGTATTTGGAGTGATTCGTGCATGTTTGAGTAATTTTTATCGCTTATTTTCAAGACGCCATATTAAGATCAACCCCGTTTTCGCCGGCATACACCCACTGCTCTGTACTTACTCCTTAAATGGTGATAAGCGTAGGATCTGGCAGTGTCGCGTAGTCATTTTGGTACAAACGAAAAAAAAAAAATCAGCGACTCGCTAGTGTGAGCTGCAGCTATCCAAAGGAGGGGCCGACAGCTAAACGGCTCTTGGTTGTGATGACGTTGACGGCGACGCCAGCTCCCACTGGACGCAACAATTTTCTAACGCGGAATTCAACAGATTTGTTTCATTTATTAAGTTGTTTTAGATGAATACTGCGATTTAAAATGTGTAAATTATAACGTAATGATCCACGAGTGTCATAGATTATAACTATAGAGCAGACACGAGCACAATAGGTCTTCTTTAATAGCCCAAGTTACTTCACATCAGATCATTGCCCATTACTCCATCAGCTACGCAATCAGTTTTAGCAAACACACCGCAAAGTTAGAGCAGATATCTGGCCATCAGGGCAGTCAGCACCGTACTGGATCGAACAGCTTTCCATCGCTTTTCACTGACAAAGTCCAGAGAGAGTTACTAAAGAGGGTGATACACTTCTATTTAATTGCTAACACACAATGAAAATGCTATATTCGGTGAAAACAACATCTTAAAAATGTAAAAAAAAATGTTTCTGAGTGTGAATCTCCCCTCCTTTTGCTGTCAGCGCTAAGTCACTCCCCCTTCAGAGCGCTATCACAGCACAATCAGCGTGCATCCCGCTAACGGAACTACTGCACATCGCATCGGACACATAAAGGCTTGTCAAGAGCAACAGCAACAGCGGATGTCGTCCCAAAATGGCCGCTGCGTCAGACAGACCCAAAGCCGGAAACTTTACTTTCTTCTTTTGGTCATTTTAATATTACAAACAACAAAGCCAGACAAAAATGAATAATTCTTTCACAAGTAAAGTTCAGTACTCTAATTTACGGCTCCAAATGTGCTAATTCAGATAAGCTAGCAGCTAATAAATTAAAATTTAACAGTTAAAACCTAGTTAAGACTTCAAAATAAATGTTCCTATTAGTAATACGGTATTTAAACTAAACTAAATATAACTGGCAGAAAACTATCGTTACCATTGATTTCAGTCTTTGTCATTCATAAACGTGGAATGACAGCGGAATCACGGTTAAGTGTAGTATATGCTAGCGGCCACCTGAGGGCACACTACAGCTGTTGTATGTATTATGGTAAAACTTGCTGCTATAAAAATCGTATTTCTCATTAAGCGTCCTGTTCCGTAGGCTTACAACATTACCGCGGCTTCTGTGATTTCTGTTTTGTATCCTGCTTTTGTATATTTATTTAAAAAATGCCGTGTGGGAGCATGAGTGACGTAGGTTTGTGGGCTACGTCTTGAACCTGTACCTTTCCCAACCTCAGGGACATGGGCCCTCGTGCATAATCTCCTTGTAGTTCTACCACGAAACAACCCTGAATGTCATTGCTACACTACCCCGCTTTATAGCGCTAACACATCCCCTATACGCCGCCATGGGAACCCCTCGAGTACACGCTATCTCACCACACAACACTCCCAAAGAAACATATCCATTTCCTCACCGATAGCGTCGCTCAAATCGCTCTATAGACCCCCGTAAGACAAAGACTACTGGCCGCTAATAAACTGATGCTATCGCTAACGCAACAGTTAGCTAGCGCGGCAGCAACATCTATTCCTGGAGTGTTATAGAGTATATATATGTGGTTAAGTGTCAGTTAAGTGTCATACATCAGGGGAAAACTGCGCCGACAACTCTGCTAAAAGCTAAAGTGATATGGAATCAAATGTCAGCAGCAGCTAGTGAATACCAATACTGAAGAGGGCGTAGGATTAAAAGTAAGCACAGACGTACTGGTTAAAGGCATACTGCGTAACTTTTCTGGTGGAGGGAAGAAACTCAAAGGACCTCCATTGCACCTGCTAGTCCGCTTGAGATGTTCTTGCCTTGAATGTTCCATAGTATGGCGTTAAACTTGTAAATAGCGTATTACACTATATTACAGGTGTTTTTGTTGCTCATTAATTCTTAGTTTGAGCTGGCGTCACGTTTGTCACCACGGAGATAGAAAAGCTAATGCCATACTGTGGGACATTCCAGACGAAGCAACAGCAACAACAGCATCGGCATCCGTGGAGACAAGACTTTTTATGAGATTAAAGCTGCTATAGTGGTCCAAAGTTTTTCCACGTTTGCCTTATGAATTCGGAGCATCCTAATTATATCATCGTTATTATTAAAAGCGTTTTTCACAACTTTCAGAGGGCAGAGCGGAGTTTTGCCATCGTGGTAACGCTAACGACAAGCATGCTAACCGCACACTTCCTCATTATCGGTTTATAATCAGATGCAGGCAGTACACAATGATCTTATTTTGACCTCAAGAGCTGCTTATACATTATATCTGTACTAGGGCGAGATACATTTTATTCAAATACATGGGGAAAAAAATCAAGTACAGGGTCTTTCATTGGATTTGAAGTTCATATCCAGGCAAAAATGTTTTTTTTAAAACTTCCTACAGATTATTTTTCACTTTTGCACTTGACTGAATAGATTAGAGCTGCAAGATTAATCATATTCGAAATTGCTCTTTGGATGTTTTTTTTACAAATAACAAAATATCCTGTCTCATTATCTAAAAAAAAAAAAAAATGGAATGCATGTGATTCTTGTTTTGGTTTTTAAACTTCATATTTCAGTCTCCTCTCAAATGCGAATGCCTCTGGACATGTTTAAAATGTGCACTTCAATCCAGTGAGTCGCATGCTTATTTCCAATTTGGAACGTAATGCGACGTTAGCTCAGTTACGACATTTGAAAAATCATTGGAAACCTCTAAAAGTTCTCCCAATTTCCCTCCGCCACAGTAACCTCCGTGTCACCTTCCGCACAGAGTTTGGGGAGCGGATTAGCAGGCGGCAGGGTGACTGATGTTCCACAGTGAGCTCAGATAAACAGGCCGGATCTATCTTCTCTGTGACAAGCTCAAAGTCAGGACACAGCCTCCAACCTCCTCCTCTCAGTCTCAAGTGTCTTCTTAAAGACTTTTCTAAAAACAAAAAAGTGTCCCTTCATTTAGAGCATAGGTTGCGCTCATGTTCTGGAATTTGATGATGTTGGAATCTCTCAGATGGTGGGCAAGGGCCTATGTAACTTTATGGGAGAGTTATTGTCAAAAAAACCAAAAAACTTCATTAATACTTAAATACTTACGTAATACACAGCATTCTCTTGTGTAGTCTCCTGTGCCTCTTAAAATAAAGTTACATTTAAAACAACAGTGCATTTTCATTATGGCAGTTACGTACAATCCGCCCCCATACTTCAAAGTTGTACTGAATGAACTCATTTAAGTAATTTATAAGCCTGCGATTGCAATGCATACATAATTTTGGGTAACATTATCACAACAAAATGTCAAAAAATGTCTGTATTTGTTTATAATAATATTATTCCTTGCTAATTTTCTAACTAAAATGATGTTAATGAATGAATTTAACGGTAAACGGTCACATTTTTATATAGCGCTTTTCCACCTTCAAGGCACTCAAAGGCGCTTTACATCGAGGAACCGCTCACCCATTCACACACACATTCATACACCAGTGTACGCAGACTGGGGCGAAGCTGGGTTAAGCGTCTTGACCAAGGACACAACAACAGTAATCAGCTGTGGGGGCTGGAATCGCACCGCCAACCTGTGGTTCAGTGGATCTGACCACTCTACCAACGATAGAGCGGATTTATGTAGCGCCGTAAGACACCCAAAGCGCTTTACAGTGCATTATTCACTCAGTCCACATGGGGTTGGTTTGGGGTGGGTTTGGGGTTGGTTTCGGGTGGATTTGGGGTGGGTTTGGGGTGAGTTTGGGGTAGGTTTGGGGTTGGTTTGGGGAGGGTGTGGGATGGATTTGGGGTGGGGATTGGGTGGGTTTGGGATAGGTTTGGGGTGGATTTGGGGTTGGTTTGGGGTGAGTTTGGGGTAAGTTTGATGTGGGGCTGGTTTGCAGTTGGTTTGGGATGGGTTTGGGGTGGGTTTGGGGCTGGTTTGCAGTTGGTTTGGGGTTGGTTTGGGGTGGATTTGGGGTGGGATGGATTTGGGGTGGGATGGTTTGGGGATTGGATGGGTTTGGGGGGGGGTTGGGG
>KN485638.1:19749-33183 GCA_000787095.1 Periophthalmodon schlosseri | reverse complement strand
TGACTTCCAGTTCAGGATTAAGGAGCCGATTCCCGTTTTCCCTTTTACAGTATGTGAGTGTAAACACCATCGCATTCAAGAACAGCGCTGCCGAACCAAACTCACGGCTTCACATCACGGTACCAACCAGGACAAAAGCACTACCCCAACAGGTCTGTGTAATCTCTCAGTCTCAGAATCTTTCTTGCATGAATAACTCCAAACGACACACTTGAGTGGGTTAACGATGAGGCTAAACACTGTAACATGGTTTATAGCTCATAAAGTCTATTTTGCATAACATTTCCCCTTTAAAACGTTCATATATATTCTGTGTCTGTGTGGTCTGTAAGACAGTTTGAGCAACTTTAGCCTTTAGCAACTTTAGCTCCGAACTTTACTACTTTACACACGTGTCAAACCCCATTCATTTTCTCTATAGCGGTACTTTCTCTCTCCTGCAGCCTCACATCTGGCATCTCGACCTGAAAGCGGCTCTGTCAGGATGTGGTTGCTCAGACGCACAGACAGGAAGCGCTAGATTAACCCTGTTACTGCTCCAAAAGCGCTCACCCAGAGTCTTATGCCCCAAAAACTACGCTGTTAAACTTGACTCATGGTTTAGTCATTCCTTCTGAGGCATTACTCACATTTGTGTCATGATTTTGTGCAGAAAAACTCCATCGACCAGCTCCATAAACATGCCGACTCTGTCCTCCGTCCCCGCCTCCTCGCCGGACGCCAGAGGCCCGAGAGTCCGCACCTGAAGAAAGACGCAAAAACAATAAGAATTTAAAGGCCGGTGTAAATGATGCGCCGACCGGACTCTGGCAGGAAAAAGATGCTGGATCAGACATCAGCTTCCAAACCCTGGTTGGGCATTGATAATTTGATGTAATTAGACTATTTACTGGTGAAGTTGGCCCAGAAAGTCTCATAATGTTTGAACTTTTATTTATACAAAGCTATTTAGCAGTTATTTGTGGTATAAACAATAACACATGTGGATCAGTTTTGTTTTATGTCATTTTTGGTTCAAGGAAATAGATGCTTTTGAAAGGCTTTCAGAGGAAATAAAAGCAGATGTGCTGGTGCTGTTTTATTTTCTAAACATGCAGGTATGTTCATCCCGTGTTACTGACGTGTTGGTGCTATGTTGATGCCGTGTTAGTGCTGTTTTATTTTCTAAACGTGCAGGTATGTTCATCCCGTGTTACTGACGTGTTGGTGCTATGTTCATCCCGTGTTGATGTCATGTTGGTGCTCATTTTCAGGCACAGTTTGAAAAAAAGCGTGTCTTAAATTAAAACAAAAAAAAAAACCTTCCGTGTACCGTCTTTCTGTTTAAATATCTCAACCTGCGGCTTATATAAGTTACAAAATTGATTTTCTTTTAAAATTTAGCAGGTGCGGCTTATGTTCAGGTGCGCTGTTTAGTCCGGAATTTACGGTACATAAAATACGACAGTAGCCCCCAGTCAGAGATTCGTTTTTTGATTAGCCGACATCTCAAACTTTTATTTCTGTTTAAATAGATTTTTAACCAAATAAAGTTTGAAATATGCTGAGTAAAGAGTTCTAGATGGACAATATTCAAGTAAAATGTAATATTGATTAAAAAAAAAGGTCTTTTTTAACATTTTGATTTAATAATGCCACCATCTCTGTTGTAAAAAGTCTTTTGCTGTGTGTTTTCCAGTCTGTACAGTTTGGCCTGTCATGATAATCACTATATCGACTTTTCATTCAGTGTGTGAAAGATGGAACCATATATTTGGGGGTCAATATTTATCGTGAGTATAATTTCTTTAGAATAGTGGTCAGATTTTTGGTGTAACACAAAAAGATTTGAGCTACAGAGGATTGAAAAAGTCACTTCTGTGGTAATTATAGCTTCATTCTGCCATTTATTTCTTGCTGCTCAGGCCTTTTAATGTAACTTTTTTGTTTTTGTGTAGTTTCAGTATTATCGTGTTTCAAAATCTACTCGTCTACTAGTTCCAGCTATGTAAGACTAATGCGTTATCACCATTTACAGAGTCCTATTTTAGTGATAGACATTAGCCCAAAAGTACTAACTGTGTCAAACTCAAAACCAATACTGTGCAAAACTTGTCGTCAAAGTTACTGAATATCTTTTTCCATTTCTAACCTCCAGTTCCCAAACACTTTATAACTTGTGGCGATAGCTTTCAGAACGTAGGTCTGTACCACTCACCACTGGAAACAACTGCCCCACTGGAAACAACTGCCCCGTGCTACTACGGTCTGATCTTCGGCCCACTTGTTTTGGCAGATTGAGGGCTTTGCTTAGAGGCGAAGTTTAAGTCTTTCATTTGGCAAAACCAAACATATCTTTAAATCCTATGGGACCCTCTGATTGAAAATACAGATAAACCAACACAGGGAAAACCGAAAACTATGACTTGGAAGGTGGGGCAGACATTTTTGCTAACTGCTAACCATGCTAACTATTCAAAATTTAGCAGACAATTCATAAAAACTTCTACTGAACGCTCTAAAAGCAGTTTTTAAGCAAGTAACCATTAAATTATTCATATAGCAGTGGACACAGACACTGGAGGAAGGGCAGGATAAAGTGTCTTGCCCAAGGGCACAGAACAGATACATTGAAAGTAGAGGAACTAGAACTAACTTTTGGATTAGTGGGGGAATCTCGCTGCCAATTTAATGACTGCTGCCCAAATGATGAGATTATTATGAAGGATTAATCCACTTTATCTCTTAAAAAGGTGCACTATGCAGCTTTTCAGGTGGAGGGTTGTCTCCATGGAAACGACACTTGCCTGGAAAGTTCCGCAGTATGGTATTAAACACATCCATCTTGCATAAATTCAATTTCAGGTGTTTTAGTACTCAAAAAACATGCATCCTTACTGTGAACGGGTTACATCTCCACAGATCTGATTTGTAACGTGACCTGGCGGTTAGTAATTAAATTAGTTTAAAGCAGGTGGTGGACACGTCATTCAAAAAAGTTACGCAGTGCAACTTTAATAAACTTAATTTTTGGTCATTTATCAGTTTGTAAATCTTCTGTAAACTGTTTCTTTATGTAAATTACGTTTACCAAAGCTGAACAAAGAGAGGAAATGTCGATATTGAGGGGTCATTTCAACGAGGTCACGTAAAGACAGGAAGTTCATGACCTGCCCACTGCCCTTTGCTTGGAGTTAGAGCTATGGGTTCAATAAAAAACTCCATAAACACTAGAATTTATAACCGTGTCTAATGGGCAACACTGAAAAGAGGCGGGTTTTACTTTCTTGTGATGATTAATACACCTCTGTGAACGACTTTGGTCCGTTTTAAGTGGATTTTGTTTCAACTAATCACTTACCAGTCACTACAGTCACTGCTCGAGGCTTAAATCAGCTGGAGACAATTTATTACAAGACTCTCCTTTGGCAAAGATGGGATTGTCATATAAAAGATAAAGTGAATTGCACGTTTATAATATGGGTCAGTAAAAGATGAAAAAGATAGCGAACCTGTTGAGCAAGTGGCTGCAAGAAAAGTAGAGTCAGAGTTCATTCAAGCGTGATTAAAACTGCAAAACTGCGAGTGAGTAGACGCGTTTGCTTCTATCCAGCTTTTGCAGGAAGTTATCGCATCATAATGTAACTTAACACCGTAAATGCATGTTGATTGTGCTCCAGATCGGGATATTTTGCGCAAACGGGTTTAATTTCAGCGTTTAGTTGTTCAAATGCATGATCTAAAAAGAAGTGCACTTACCCAAACCACGAGTGGCGACTCCATAAAAGTCGCCAGCATTTCGGACAGGGTCACATCCATGTCTGCACGGCATCAAAGAAGAGAAAGTTACCATAAATACCCCGAAATCGATCAGTCAATGTCCCTGGTCGGTGACTCGTGGTGGGACAGAACAAAAGCCGCAGCCGCAGCAGCAGCGAGGAGGAGGCATCGGTTTCCCCCCCGTGTCCACCACCTACTATTGTGTCGCTTTGTCCCGTTTCCCTAAAAAACTCACACTCCGGGGACAAAATGCAAATGAAATCCGTGTAAAAACAAGATTAAGACATTTTAACGTGTAATCCAGAGCAGCTTTGCGTAGAAAAGTGAGGTTTGCGTATCCGTTTTCAAGAGCAAAGGTAAAAACACTTGATCCCAAACTTCGCAGGACAGTTGTTCGCGTTGTCAGGGAGACCGAACTCGCGCCGTAAAGCGGGAAAAAAACAGACGTAAAAACTATTTCCGTTGTTTTCTTTTAAAAGCGTTGAGTTAAATTAAACAAAACAGACGCCATTTGAGTTAAAAAAAAAAAAATTCACGCGGTCCGCCCAAAATCACTTGTCCCTCTACCTCTCCCCTGTGTGTTTCTCTCCATCAACCTGATTCCGAGGCCGGGAGCTTGACGGACAGCCGCGCGAGCCAATCCGCTACGGCGAACACAAACGTTACGCCCCCAGCAGCCAATCACAACCAATTATCTTTCGTGAGGCTGACGTCACCTTGAATCCCAAACCGAATCGACCAAAGAGTTAAGTGAAACAAGAAAACCTTAGCCTCTTTTTCGGAATAAAAAGTAATTTAAAGATATAGTTTTGTACAGACGTTAACGATAACTTGCTTAAAAGACTATTGTAGAGGTTTGCTATCGACACTATCGATTTAATGTAACTTGTCTTTTGTATATTCACGTTTTTTTTTAAACTTAGCCTATGATGTAGCTAAAGCCCAACATGTCCGTTGCTATAATTCTCTCATTTTTGTGACTCTTTGGTGTTTGAACAGGTTGTAAACGGAAAAGAGACGAGATTAAAGGCGATAAAAGTGAACAGGTTGAAACATTAAGACCAAATAAAACGTGTATAGACAGGTCTGGACTTTGAATTATTTTGTGGTTTTGGCCAAATGATTAAAAATTAACTGAAGTGGTGGTAAGATACATTTGTAAGCCTAAATGTTAATGGCAAAACTCCAGTACGGTTATGCATCAATGATTAGAGAAGTTCTACCCCGTTTTGTTTTTTGTTTTTTTTTATTTTACACCACTAGGACTTGAACACAAATAAAGCTTCAAAAACCTAGAAAATAGCGCTATCATGTGGACATAAGCTGGAGTTGCATGGACAAGAAGCCCTGAAAATAGCTCTAAAAGGAATATTTTAGTTGACAATGTTTAAATCCAGGCTCCAAACGGTTCTGTTTAGCTGCATATGACTGACAGGGTTTTATTCTGCACTCTTCTCTTTTAATGTTCATTTTATGATGATTATTCATGTTTTGATTTGTTGTATTGTGGTTTTAATGTCTTTCTTATTCTGTAAAGCACTTTGAATTACTTTGTGTATGAATTGTGCTGTACAAATAAACTTGCCTTGGTTAAAATGACTAGAAATCAGAAAAAAATTCTCTCAATTTTTATTTTTTTTTTAAATTGATTAGATCGACTTACGCCTAGAATAGGTTATATAACTACTATGTATGGATGGCTTGGTTCAACAGCAAGTTTTTCTCTTATCTGCTACTACCACTGATTTAAGAAATTTAAATAAAAACAAAAAAAATAATATTCCACTGGATATTTTTGCTTTGAATAATTTTTAACCTGTTAAAAATATTTGGAAAAAGTCACTAATACATAATTAAATCCAAAAAAGTTTTAACTTCTCAAATCATGATGAAATATTATGAATTCTAGGCATGGGACGATATTGAAATTTTGTGTCATGATTATCATGGCCAAAATAATTGCAATTAACAATTATATCACAATAATGATTAAAGTTGTTATGGATATGAATAATTATAACTTTAACAGAGAATATTATGGATGAGCAGGGCCGTCAACTGAAATTTGGGGGCCCGGGGCAACAAGCCTCACATGGCCCCCCTGTAATACAAATTAATAGGAAGAGGGTCCAATTCTGGGCCCCTTTGTCCCCCCTGTTGACTCCCCTGTGGAGAAGTTGTTTTTTTCTGCACATTCAGGTGATATAATGGCGATTATCTTTGTTGGCGATTATCACGATTATATAAAATGCCCCACAAATGATTATTGTCGACCCTTTTTATCACGATAAACGATATTATTGTTTACTGTCCCATCCCTAATGAATTCAAGTCTTTTTCTGGATCTTCTGGATTTTGTTACTTGATCAACAAATACAAAAGAGTCACAATGGTTTTCTATGAATCATCTATTTATTTATGGTGAATATTCATACAAAAAGTTGATTCTCTCAAAAACAAGTGACAAGAGAAAGTGGTTTCAATTACATTTACATTCAATAGATAATTCCACCGAGCTTTGACCCCCTGAATCTCCTCCTCGACCGACGGCAAGGAGGTTAAAAATGAGGGAGTAAAGCCAGTTATCCTATTGGTGCATTCTCATAATAATCTATTTTTCATTTTACAAATATATAAATGCTCTACACAGTGATATAACAGTGGTCAGGCCTACTTCAGTAATAATACTTAATTATATTCATAAACAGGCGCACACACACATTCGTTTCTACACTCAAAAATCACACACATACTAAAATACATTAGAATAAAGTCAGCATTTTTGAGCTGAAAAAGGACAAAACTAAAACCTACGACTTTCTCGGACTCTCGGTTCCAGGGCCCAATTGTCAATCTACTAAAGACAGAAGTCCAAAGTCACTTCAGAAAGCTCCAGTATTATTCTATATTCAAACATTTTTAATACTTTGACACATTTGTACAGGTATATATTATTTGAAATGATGGATATATATGGAAAATGTTTTTTTATTATGGGAAATATACCTTACTCTTTGACAGAACACTTGGATAAAATGGCTACAGTCTCCCTCTGCTGGCAACAGGTGGGAATAGACAAGGTTGAAATAGCTAATCAGTAGAACCACTATTAGCAACACGTCGCTAACAGATAGATTCTATATAGTGAGGCCAATTTAAGATCTGTAATGATGAAAATAAGTCACGTGAAGCAAAATACACTCCAGGTATTAAGTTTTACAATGCTGAGAACATTTTTAGAACACAATCGAATCTTAAGCGTTGTAATCGTGTTGATATTTGCAGCCTAACCTATTTAAAAATCCGGATTTGGCTCACGGTGCCCTTTAAAACTCGTCCGTGAAATACGCTAATAAGAAATACAAGAAACAAATGCATTTCAGAACATGTTTGCAGATTTTAACACTCATGACCAGATTTTGTTGTTTGTAAAGGACGTTTGAGATTGAGTTATAGCAAATCTGATTGCAATTAATTAAAAAAACACCTTTGAAGAACCGTATGACATGGGTACAATGAAATAAAAGTAAATTATAGCATAATATAGGAGCTTAAAACAACTGTGTGTAGAGTCTATTGCAGGTTAACAACAGTAGTTTGTCCAGGAGAAAGAAGTGCCGCCTCGGTCACAGCTAAAGCACAGCTGGTACCAATTATGTAGTGTCATTTTCTTCATATTAAAAGGAATTAACTCATAGTAAATTTTAAATATGTGCCTTTCACATTTTGTCTTTTTCACGTGGCTGAGACAGACCTGCAGCCATATTTGAATAAAACATGTAAATCAGAAGTTTACACAGATTTGCGTGATTATTTTAATGTTTAATTTGAACAACTGAAATGTTCTTAGGTTAAAAAATGAACATAAAAAGGCTTAAAAAGAACAGAATAATTAATTAAAGGTAGAGTCATGTGGTCCGTGATGTCACAAATACAACAGCCTATGGAAGTAATATCGTAGTGTTTTTGTTAAAGGTGCACGGTGTAACTTTTCTGGGGGAGGATCCGCCGCCTGACTGTCTCCATGGTGACGTCGTTGCTTTGCCTGGAATGTTCCACAGTTTCGGATTAAACTCGTTTCCGTGGAGATGCCAAGAGGACACGTTACAGGTCAGATTTGTGGAAAGGCGACCCCGCTACTCAACCGAATACATGCGAGATAAATATGTTTAATGCCATACTGCGGAACAGGCAGAGCAATGACATCTCCATGGAGACAAGAGTTACACAGCGCACCTTTAAAGTAGTGCTTAATGTTGCCAGTTTGACTTTAGATTTTTTTAAATGGAGACACAGAATGGAATAGTAAGAAGAAATAAATTATGTTGAATGGTACTTGAATATATATATATATTTTTAAAGTAGAAAATATGTGGTTTGTAGCAACAGGGAGGGCATCTGGCTTAAAAATCTGCCAAATTACTGAGACGCTGGTTTCTCAATAAGAAGGAGATCAGGGGAAATTAACAAAATATATTTAAAAAGATGAAAAAAGGGGGAAAACGAAACATAAAACCAATTGTTGTAGTCGTCTCCAGTCACAATATAGTTGAGAGCAGTTGAAGTCCTTCTGTCAGTGTTTTTTTGTTTTTTTTGCGGTGAAGTTTGTGTTAAATTGTCGTATTTAAGTGTCGTTAAAGTGGTGGCAGCAGCAGTAAAACAGGTCCAGTTTATAATCCAGAAATGTGTGTCCCAAAAGCTCTTCATCTCCTCAGGCTGTAGGTCTATTCACCTTATTCTGCCTCTTTTTACTTCTAACTGCTACTAAGACGCGACGCACTTTTGCTGTTTTGGCATTTCCAGTTAAGCAGGAATTGTATTTATTTCAACGGAGAATTTGAGAAAAAATTTGCAGCTAAAATATGATATAAAGTAGATTGATTTGTGTAAAATGTTCACAAACAAGTCTATGAAAATAATACAACCGGAATGATAATGGTGGCGCCCAAGGCAACTTCCAGAATAAGGTGAATAAAAGTCCAGACAGAAAACGGTTTACACTGCGATAAGGAAATATCCACATGAGTTAAAACAGTTTTAATCTTTCAATCTTGTTTTGAGTAGTTTTTGACAGTTAATACTTCAAGTGCACTTTTTTTTTTCTAATTTCACGCCAAATATCTGTCAGTGAAGGAAGAAAATTGTACCTAGTCAACTAAAGTCAAAAAGTCATACTCCATGGACAGATAATTTAGCTAAAAACATGAAAAAAATATATCAAAACAAGTAAAAAATTTAGACCTACCAACTAAAAAATGTCAAAAACTCCTCAAATCATGTTAAATATTTTGAATCCAACTCATTTTAACTCACATATTTTGTTTTTGCAGCGCAGACCTCGAGCCTGTGGCGTTTCTGTATCGTTAGCGTTAGCATTACTAGCATTAGCGTAGCCAGGAGCAGGGCACCCACTGCGGCTCCGTGTCCAGTTTGTTGATGAGCCTGAGGAGTTCGTTGTAGGCTTTGTCCTGGTCCGTGTTCACGATGATGGCGTCAAACAGGTGTCCACAGCTCTGCTCCATCTCCCGGGCTTTTTCTATGATGTCCCTCAACTCCTCGGGCTGAACATGGAACAAAACACAAGACAGAGGTTGTGATGGAAATTTAAGTATATGCTGGAACAAAGAATGAACCTTTTTTCTATTTCAAAACTCACCGGACTTCGCAAATGGATTACTTTTCATCTACAATTGTAATTTTTTCCACAACAGAGGTGTTCAGTGATGATATTGTAATGATCTGATATTTTGTGTTTAGGTCAGATTTGACACCTTTTGTTGTTCTTGTAACTCTTTGTGTTGTTAACATAAACTGTATGAAGAAGTGGACTGAGTGAGTGTGACGTCACCCACAGCGTTCGGCTCCAGTCAAATGAAGCTCGTCGAGGCCGGAGCAGTCACAGGGGCCAATTTGGAGCTGAGTTCCATATTTGGAATTCCGACCGTGAGTATCATAGCAACCAAAGAGCCAATCCGGAGTGAGGCTGTTGAAGGTAACGCCCCTTCCTGCCCGCACCGCTGGTTTAGCAGGAAGCGAGCGCTTAGCAATGCTGTCAATCAAACTTGTTGCTAACGCTAACGGGAGCGACTTCGGGGAAAGAAGGCGCCTGATTGGTCCATTATTAATGTTCATATCTTAATTTACGGACAAAATAGCAAAATAATTCCAGGATCATGTAGAGCGGGTTAATACGAACATTTAAGACCAAAATGATGAGGCTCAGTGCTGCAGTTACAGAGAGAGGGGACAATTTTTCAATGTAAAGTAAATTGGAGTCAATGGAGCCGGAAGTGTGCCCATGCTCACTTCCTATTTGGAACGCCGCAGCTAGCAGGTTAGCTATGTCCGTTAATATAAACAGGCTATGGTTGTTAGCGTAACTGCTTTTGTATGTGACACTTGGTTGCTATGCCGACAAGCTGATGTGGTTGGTCAGTTGCTGGTCTGTTTTGGAGACTGGCTCTAGTGAGTTGAGGCTGCTGTTGTTTTGCTCTTGTTTTGTCGTGGGTTACGGCCTACAGCACCCCTTGTGTTCAGAAAATAAACAACCAGAAGAAATTAGGCGTGTCTTCTTACACCAGGAGAACACTAAAGTATAATGTCTAAATATGGGCTGCACAGGAAAAATTGTGGTATGTTGTAGAAACAGGCCCATGCACATGGAGTTACACAGCTTGCACACACTGGCTTGTACCTTCGGGTTCTTGTTCTCTTTCGCCAGCAGGGCGCGCAGTCGCTCCTGTGAGGGAGGAGCGATGAAGATGATGTAAGGCTTTAAATCTGAATTCCTCAACACCTTCAGAGCCTGGGGACAGAGGGACAAGAAACATGATTAGAAACATGTGAAAATATTGTTAAAAAATGTACTTTAAGGTCGTTTTCACACGGTCACTAGATGGGTCGATGTAAAGGAGCTCCCAAAGTGATGTGCTTGGACCAAATGCGCTCCTGGAGCGTGGGGGGTGTTATGTGGTGAAAGTAAAAGCTCTTAGAATTGGATGGAAAAAAAACACTTGGATCACGTAGCTTCCATTTGTATGAATGGGCGCTTCAGAACTGGTTGTTTGCAACCACAGACTGTTTATATAAATGGACATAGCCACCGCGCTCCAAATAGGAAGTGATCATGGGCACACTTCTGGCTCCAATTCACTTTACATTGGAAAACAGTTGCCCCGTCTCCGTAACTGCTGCTGTCAGGCTCGTCATTTTGGTCTCTAAATGATCCTGGTATTTTTAATTTCACTATCGTGTCCGTAACCCAAGATATGAACTTCTTTCCCCGATGTCGCTCCCGCTAGCGTTAGCAACAAGTTTGATTGACAGCGTTGCTAAGCACCTGCTCCCTTCTAAACCAGGGGCGTTACCTTCAACAGCCTCGCTCCAGATTGGTTCTTTGGTTGCTATGATACTCGTGGTCGGAATTCCAAATATAGAACTTGGCTCTAAATTGGCCCCTATACCTGCTCTGGCCTCGATGAGCTTCATTTGACTGGAGCCGAACGCTGTGGGTGACGTCACACTCACTTAGTCCACTTCTTTATACAGTCTGTGGTTGCAACGTTCGTCAACTTAATATCAACGAGACAGATGCTCTTCAGAGGGTAGTAACGTGTGAAAAACCTTACATAATGACAAGTTAAGCTCGTGTTCCTGACCTGTGTGTGCAGACAGAGCACACAGATCTTCCCAGTGTTGATGACCTGTCGAACGGAGTCTGTGCTGGTCCCATAAAGATTCTTCTCAAACTCTCCAGACTCAATCAACTTTCCTGAACACAAATATTAAAGCAGTTAATCAGAGATATGAACCACAGTACAAAGGAAAGAAGGGGGCTATGGCTATAACACGGTATTTGAAAAAACCCAAAGACGGACTGAGTTAGATTGACAGCAGCCAGGAACTAACTCTTACCTGCCGCTAGTTCTGCCTCAAAGGTTTGTCTGGACACAAAATGATAATCCCGACCGCTCAGCTCTCCGTCACGCCTGCTCCTCGTTGTGTCTGTGAAGAAAAAGATGGAATATCTCAAGATCTGTGTAATAATAATAATAATGATGAATAAAATAAAAATAAATAAAAGCCGATCCCTTACGTGGCACGGCTCCAGCGAATCTGTCTGGATGGTTGTGGAGCAGCCTCTGTCTCAGCTCGCTCTGACCGCAGCTCGCTGGACCAATCAGAGCGATCGGACGCTTCCTGTTCGCCGGCTGGTGGTACAGGGCCATCTCCTCATAGGTCAGGATCTCATCATTATCAAGATCTGAGACAAAATATAAACAAGAGAAAATGTTTGAGACATATTAGGCCTTTTGTGATTAGGAATAAACTATAGCATTTATATTTAAAAAATAGTTTCAGTTTTGTTCATTTTAAGTAGCTAGATTGATCTAATATTACTTAATAATAGAAAGAGTCTATTGAATTTGTTATGAAAACTATAGAAGAGATTCAAAATGTCAAATAAACCTTTCTGACAAACAGGTGTTAACTTTAAATCAGACCTATTCTGCAAAATGGACTTTTCAGAGCTTTTAATCATGTTATAGTTGTTTCTTCTCATTGACCTTCTGAAGATGTTTTTGGAGTGATTCGTGTATGTTTGAATAATCTTTAATTGCTTATTTTCAAGACACCATTTTGCTGATAAATCCGTTTTCACTGCCAGACGCCCACTGCTCTCAACTTAATTCGTTCTCGACAGCTACACGGCTCTTTGTTGTGATGACGTTTCCGGTGACGTCAGCTCCCATTGGGCACCTCAGTTTTCTAACGCAGAAGTCAGCGGACTTGTTTCTTTCATTAAGTCGTTTTAGATCAATATTGTGATTTAAAATGTGTAAATGATAACATAATGATCCACGGGTGTCATAGATTAGCTCTGCTTTAACCAAAACACTAAACAAAAGTGCAGGTGTAAGTAAAAACATTCCAGGTTGATTTGCAACACATATGAGAAATTATATAGTTCAGAATGTCGAGTTTACCATCGTTCCTGTGCATGTTATAAAGCATTTTCTTCCTCTTCTTCTTCTTCTGTTTCGCACACCACAACTTCCCTAAAAATAAAATAATAAAAGTTTAAGACATTGAATCCAGAAGTATTTGACTGAGTTCCAGTGAGATACACACCGGGTTTCTCAGGCTCTTTGTCTTCTTCTATCGTTTGTTTCATGGCTTCCCTTTGCTGCTGGAAACTCTTTCCTGTCACACAAAAACACATACAACTTAAAAAATGTTTGAAAACTGGTTCAGCTTAAAACATTTTTATTTTACTAAAAGACAAACTGCAAGTTTTTTTTGTGTTTGAGCACTTTCATTTTATGTTATATCAACAGCATCTAGTGGTGATATCTCACATATCACCACTAGATGCAATCTAAGTTACTGCTGTCCAATAGTGTGCCAGCTTTGGTCTGACAGAAGAAGACCAGAGAGCACAGGTGAGTCTGAACAAAGGCCCCATGAGGGGAGGTGGGAGGGGGGTTATGGTTCACATCTGCCATCTACTGGTGAAAAAAATTAATAAATACATTTTAGTTTTTTTGCTGAAATACTTTTTAATGAATTCAGACAATTTTTTGCCATATACCCCACTCCTTTATACCTGGCACTAGTCTCCCTTTACACCTGGCACTAGTTCCCCTTTATACCCGGCACTAGTCCCCCTTTATA